>OX463850.1:17922155-18074468 GCA_949825065.1 Odontocerum albicorne
TGTGAAACGTTATATAAACAACTCTGAAGCCATGTTTGGCACGGATTAATCGTCCAATTATTGTAATTTGTTTAGTCCAATACTGTTTATTCCACTTTATATGACGGTATAAACGGTTTCAAGGCTTTCACCTCATCATCAGGGGAACACAAACAAGATTCCTGATGGTTAGGTGAAAAACTTGAAACCGGTAGGGTTATGCCATTATATATGGTAAAGTGGAATAAACAGTGATGGACTTAACAAATTACTACGTCTTTAAATCCCCACGGTGTTAGTGCCTTAATTATAAATAACATATAATACAATATTATGGAGGTGCATGACCGCGCGGTAACGCACTGGACTTCCGTTCGGTAGGTCGTCGGTTTGAACCCCGCGCTGTGCTACTCCCCTCGAACGATACAGGCACTTTTTCGCCTAGTGTTCAAGGGTATAAGGATACATATGACTTCGGTTACATCTATTCTTTAAAAAAATATATGCATATATGTATATGTATATATATTTTAACAAGTGAAATTTTCATAATTATCAAAATACGAGTATGTAGTAAACATAAAACAAATATTATTACCTTTAAAGACAATTCAAAATTTCATCCTTAGTTATTCCTGAAAGTATTATTGTTCTGCGTCAACACTTATGAAGATATAAAAAATACGAGTGAATGTAAATATAAGTACACACGGAACTCAACTACTTTCTGCTAAACATGCCATTTACAGAAGCAGAGACACATTAAATTAAATTGCTTTCAACCCTTGGAATAGCAGAATTGAAAAGATTTTTTTAGAAAAATACGCAACATCGAGTGTACTTTTAAGTGTTTGCAGGAAAGATAGATCTCTTCACCCTTCTATCCACTCCTATAGCATAAGCCTTGTCTGCTAATATTCATATCATCAATCAGGCTCTTTTATTCCTTATACTTTTGATAGTTTTGCAATTTGTTTAGTCAAACACTAATTATTTCACTTAATATTCATATAAAATGGAATAAAGTGTTTGACTAAACAACTTATAATATGATTAAACTTCCACAGTATTAATGCCTTAACTACTATATAAATAATATTTTGATAGTTTTGTTATATTATATTTTCGAAAAATTAACACCGAAAAAAAAAATGCTTTCAGTGTTTTATCCCTCTGTTTCACTCTGCAGACAGTTCCAGGGTTGAATGGCCCAATTCCCTGTGTACATTAGTGTAGTATTTGGTTGTTACAGTCGGGCTGTTATCCTGAGAAGTGTGCTGGAAGATACGATGCCCGTTATAGATGTGTATCTATCTCCGGAGCGAAGTGGAGTAGCGACGAAATGGAAAACATGATGCGGAAAGCCATGTATTAGACGGATATAAGACACATTGTTGACATATTTCCATCTAGAGCTGGCGTATAGATGGTTTCAAGATAAAACACCCCTGGATGACATATAAATGGTACATAAAAAGCTAGAACAACAAATTCCAAACGAAATATATTATATTAACCCCATATCTCAACGTGTATATGATTCCGTTCATATGTAGTAAGATCCAAAAGTTCCCTGCCCAAGGATATAAAAAGGTGACATAATGAAACAAAAAAAGTTTTGAATATAGTCATCATATAGTTCAATATATTTTGAAAAGAATGAATATTTTTTTACTCTCATTGAGAAAATATTCTGAAGTTTTGTTCTCAGAATGATATAACGCTGCGGAGATCGCTTCTTCGTCACATTAAAAACAACTCACACATTGAATCTCAGCATTAGAAATAAAAAAGGTAACGTCTAGGAGTCAATTAAAACTATACACGTATGATTATCCTGACTTGTGGGTGATTAAATTCTTAGAAACAAGTATTGAATGGCTACCTCTGCAGCAACAAAAGTGTGCATTGGCGCATTGTCGTGCAATCATCTCACGCCTCGTAACAGGTTTCCTCGGCGTTTTATTTTTATGGTACCTTTTAATTTGTACATCAAAGACGCACACTCTCTTTAGAAATGATTGTATTTATCTTTATTAAGTCAATTAGTAGAATTATCTGAGAGTCAAAAAACTGTTGCCGTATTTTTTTGGGTCAGTGTCACGTTAACTTTTTTTGGAATATGCATTAAAAATTCATTGCAATTTAAATATCTTTCATTGTTCATTCTTTCTACTTGGCAGAACCATCTCAATGCTTCTTTTTTCATCTTAAGCATTACTTTTTCATCTTAGTTTTACCTTTTAGTTAAAATTGCATTTTATAACCATGTTTTATTCTTTACAATGAATGCGCATAAGTGCACTCATTTATATAATATATTTATACTATTGATCACTGAAATATGTGCTCGTATCACAGGATTAAAAATAAAATGATAATGAGTTATTAAACCGATAAATTACTCGTATAATATCTTAAGTTCAAAATCGATTGCAGTATGAAAAATCGAATATTGTAGTTAAATTTAATTTTTATCTGTTGGGCCGCGGCGCAGGGATAACCATAAAGATATTTTTATAACAGGTCGATAGATTATGTTAATTTAAATATGTCAAGATTTTGGGTGTTTCAATGAAATTCTGTTTTGACGAGAGTTTTCCAAGTATTATTTTGACGAGAGTTTTCAAATCTTACGAAGTATTTGGACGTATTGTTTACGTGTGAATTTCAGGAATGTAAGTTAGTTGTCTCAGAACAGGTTGTCTTGGGTAGAAATATGGATATATTTAAATAAATTCATGAGTTATTTAAATAAACTCACTAACCTTTATCAATCAACTCGACATTAAAAAAAAAATTTCATAAGCCCGTGCCACCAATAAAGTAAAATTCATCTGGGGAATACATTGGAAGAAGAAATAGTTCCAAAATAATTTAACTATTATACATTATGCGAAATTTTAAAATACCAAAATGAACACATGGATTAAAAATTCTAAAATAAAATTTATTTTTTCAAACCAATTTAAAGTCCAACAAAGGGAACATATTGCTACCTGGTAATCACTACAACCTGGTGGATTTATTGCCATCTGGTAACCTTTTCCGACTAACCAGAAATATGTAAAGGGAACTGAATACCAGATTGGAATCGAACCCACGCTGCCCAGGTGGGAAGATAGGTATCTTAAAAATTAGACCATGAAGTTCGATCACTTGTTGACAAGATATTTTAACTTTTTCTTAGACTTCTTGATGGGAAATTAATAAATAAATAAACAAATAATGAGACAGTCCAGTGTTATGTGTTCAATTATAATAGCTTACAAGCTTTTTTAATAGAAATTTATGATTTTATGGAAATGAAAGTTACACCAGACTTAGTAGATCTCTAAGATACTCACAGTGCCTGGAATATCTTTTTTGAACATTTTTTTATGTAACTTTTTTGTTATTCGTAAAATTTATATATTCACATAATTGCTGTATTATATAATATTTTTTTTTTACAATTTATTTGTTTTGTTAAACATACTTTGGTTTCATTCTCGTACTTCTTAATTTTTGAAATTATTCTTTAATTTCCATTTATTCTATCACTACTCGTATCTCTGACCCTCACCCTCAATCGTTTCACAGGTTCTTTATTCATGCACGAAGATATTTTACTAAGCGGTATCTCTTTAGATTTACTTAGCTTGTTTAAGTTGATTGGTTCTAAATAGAGCGCCTGGAATATCTTTTTTGACCATTTTTTTTTATGTAACTTTTTTGTTTTTCGTAAAATTTACACATTCATATAATTGCTGTATTATATAATATTCTTTTTTACAATTAATTCGTTTTGTTAAACATACTTTGGTTTCATTCCCGTTCTTCTTAATTTTTGAAATTATTGTTTAATTTCCATTTATTCTATCACTACTCGTATCTGTGACCCTCACCCTCAATCGTTTCACAGGTTTCATGCACGAAGATATTTTATTAAATGGTATCTCTTGAGTCAACAACGCTCGCCCACGTGTGAGTATTATTACCACACAGGGACCCTTTTTTTCGGGAATTAATCCCGAATCATTGATATCGGCTCACCAACAAAACTTCGGAGGCTGTCACTATTATAACAAGGCTTGAAGTATACTTTTCAATAACTTCGGAGCACTGTGGTCTCGGCAGAAATGTTTACCAGAGAAACGGCTCTGGTCGGGTGACTCCGCCCACTCATATGTGTCAGCCGGTGCCTCCGACAAAGTGAAAAATACAAATGGATGTTGGGCGATATCACTTTTCACCGGAGCGACGGATGAGGCATTTGATTTTTTCGGGTGACAATGCGAATTCCGGGATGGATATGGCGGCGAATATTTCACTCGGAATGGACAAATTTATCATCACCCACCGAGGGGACGCACCTTTGGGCCAATCTGTCGGAGTTCGTGGAAACAGACTCATATGTTCTCGTCTAACATATTGTATTTATCACATTCATTCTCTTGTCGTATCCTCGTGATTGAGGTCGGCAATCTTTACGTAAGTGGTTTTTTGTAGTGCTGATTACTATTTTTCTGCGTTACTGTGGCAATTTTTTATTTTTATTACATTGTATACAGGTAGGTCGATTGTTATCTGATAATCTCTTACAACTAACCAGAAAGATGTTGATGAGCCCTGAAGAGAAAACAAGGCTGAACAAAAATTGGATACTAAAGAGAATCAAACCCGCAACTTCCTGGTCGATAGACAAACGTCTTACCAACTTTGCTACTAATGTCGTATTTGATATTTGTTATTAACGTCTTTGATATTTGTTATTAGCGATCTAGGAAATAAATAAAACCTGACAAACGAGTTCTTATTTTGATCTGCTTTGAAACGGAGTAAAAAAAAAACAATTAAATGGACATGCAACATATTATACGAGTATGTAAACAAAATATACCCAATCTACAAAACATATTGTAGTAATATGAGGTCATTTTTCCCTCACTTTTCTTACCTCTCCACCATCTCTTCCTTTTCCCTTTGATTAAAGATATCTCACATTTATTTTTAATACATATATTCACGAATTTACAGGTGAAGAATTATTTGAATGTTTTTTGCGACCATGTAATTTCCTTTATAAACGTTTGTCTGGTTGGCTGGAAGAGATTGCCGCCTATCAATAATCCCAGCAGGTTGTTTTACAACTAAATGTTCAGTAAATAAATAAATGTATTTTTTAAAATCCTTCCAATGAACAATTGTACTCGTATTTAACGCGATTTGGAGATCAAACTCTTCTCAAGTACTCTCTGACTCGGGACTTGAACCCACTATCACTAAACAAATGACGTCTGGCAGCTAAAGCAACGCCCGAGCGAATTATGTATAGCACTTTCCTTGTACATAGAACTTCCTTGTGGAATAATTTCTATGCGACAACTCCCTCTAATCAATCAGATAAATGTTTATGATGCCTTAAATGGAAGACAGACAGAAACTCTTTTTTTTAAATCTGAGTTTCAGTAGGTATTGAAGCTGTAGCCTCCGGGCTAGTAGACAAGCGTCTTCGACTTAGGCCCCCGAGATCGTCGTTTTGATTTATTTGATATACCGAAAAAGCATAGCTCAGTAGTACGTATTTAGTCCTTTTCGAATATGGACATATGATATACGTAAAAATGAATCAACTAACAAAACACGGGTCCTTCTTGGAAATTTCCACAATTTACTGGGATATTGATTATTACATTTTATTTAGTAATAAATGTTTTCGTTTTTGAATTTCAATTATAATTTATTTTATTTTATTATAATAATTATATTTAAGTATTTTTATTTCTTTCTGTGTAGTATACAACACATTGGTGATTTCATGCGCAGTATGTGATCTGATTGTGTTGATTTTTTAAAGTAGGAAGGTAAAGAACATTTGAATGTCGTGTATATTTTCAATAAATATAAAGAAATTTCCTTATTATTACAATGGACTGATTTAAAATTCAGTTATGACAGTAATGCAATTTAAGAAACTTCTACGATTCCTCACTTTGCCCATCAACCCCTGTAAAGACTTATCAACGAACTGTGCAACAATACATGAGGGTAGAAATAAAATACAAACTTATTGGATTACATGTTGAAATATTTATGAGAGTGCAATACGCCCTGCTATATTTAAGTCCATTTAAAGTCATGAAAGGATTCGCTCGATAAATGTCCCGATCAATGAAGGAAATAAAAAAATAGTATCATGCTATTAGTTTATTTCTTCGTATGGTACTCTTTAACAGATCCAAATTTGTGATTCAGTTATATTGAAATATGTAGCTAAGTGAATAGTACCTTCGGTGGCACGGGTTGAGCTTTTGGGTATGGAGCCACTTGAGTAGACATGAAACTCATGGTTCGTCATCGAACGTATTGATAATACTACCCCAAATGTCGTCGTCGTCGTTGCTGGACCTCATAGTCAAGGATCCCCTCGCCATTCCAATGTTAATTCTATCAGAAAGCGATGCTGTGCCGTGGAGATTTTTGTGACTATTCAAGTGAGTAAGCCGTTGCACGCCAGCAAACTCACCGGCCATACTGATGTACTGAATCCGATGGTACGTCGAAGAGTGACGATCGGAGCTCACCGACATGTTGTTTCTTCTCTTATTTGAAAGAATAGATACGACCAAAATAATCGGTATCCTCATACCTCCGAATACTAGGCGGAAAAAAATACCTGTGTCAATAGAGGGGAGTAGCACAGAGTGGGTTTCGAACCAGTGACCTTCCGCACGAAAGTCCAATGAGTTACCGCGCGGCTATGCACCTCAAAATATGCACCCCACATGTAAAGAGGGAACGTCATACGTTTTGTGGTATCGCTTGAGAGCATTGTTACCAGACGACTCTTTTACCGGAAACCCTTTTTAATAATTTTTTTCTTAAAATCGGGAATAGAACTCGCAACCTTTGAATGGAAGTCAAGCGTCTGACCTACTAAGATGCAAAGGTTATTAAGGCAATGCTGGGTTTGATTTCCAAGTATTTTCCAAATAGAGTTTGAGTTAAAATAAAACGTCATTGAGATGAGTTGGCAAATTTTTTTCGTTTATTGTTTTGGAATATTTATTTGATTATTCAAAATACAGGTAATATAAAAAAGAATAGCATAATAATATGACATATGGCATTGCCAATTACAATTTAGTAATATTTTTTTGCAATTGTTTAAAAAAATAGATAATCTGGACGAACAAAGTAAAGTCTATCTACATTCTCACTAAAATCCGCATTAACCCGAAATTTGTGACCTTTTTCCTCCAAAAATACAGCACATCAAAGAAAAATAGCACACACATAAACAACATAACAAGCAAATGTGCATAATTATATTTTCCAAGCAATAACCAAGGAAAATTCACGTTTCAAACTTACATTTGATTACGACAAATTAGTTCATGCAATGGAACGGTTTGTAATTAATTAAATTATGCTCTAAATTTTGACACAACTTTAAATGAAAGTTTTAACGATTTTTAGAACAAGTAAAAAAAAGCGTTTTGTTAAGTTTTTTAATTAAGTTAACAATTATTTACCTAACATTAAAGAAATATGATTCAGTTTGTAAAACATTCCAGCTCGGAAAACTTGTGTTTTTCAGAAATAAGGTTTGTCAACAACAAAGTTAAGTGTAGTAGTTTAATTAACTTCTTTTGCCGTTAAATTAAAAAAAACTTTAAATTAAATTCTGAACTTCCGGAAGTTTGTCCGCCTCAAAAACAATGAGTCCAACAAATATATATTTGATGAAAGTTGGGTAAAGTGATGCCTATCAATTCAATACAATTACTACTGTTGGCAATACTACCGCACGTGGAGTAGACATAACACACGCGCACGTCTTAAGCTTGATATTTATTCAATACTAATACTACTGTTGGCAATACTACCGCACGTGGAGTAGACATAACACACGCGCACGTCTTAAGCTTGATATTTATTCAATACTAATACTACTGTTGTCAATACTACCGCACGTGGAGTAGACATAACACACGCGCACGTCTTAAGCTTGATCTTTATTCAATACTATTACTACTGTTGGCATTACTACCGCACGTGGAGTGGACATAACACACGCGCACGTCTTAAGCTTGATCTTTATTAGGGTTAATTTTTTTTACCAGTTGTTTCTGAATAGTACAATATTATTTACGAGTATATTACCGATATATTACTCAAGAAGCAAGTTGGATTCGTTAAGATTTAATCGAATCAAATTTACTATGTATTTATATTATTTAGGGATTCATTTTTTTTCTAGTGAAAGTATACAAGTTTTGTAATTTCGTCTAAAACTATTATAAAATCATGTTCTGTGTCGGAATTAGCAAAAAAGTTAAATAATTTCATAGATATTAAAAAAAAATAGATTTAAAAAAATCTAATTACAAACATTTCGTTTGGAGCAATTGTGGTGTAATCAAAATATTAATAATTTAGCTATTGTAGTGTGTTCAACAACAAAAAAGACATAAAATTTATGATATTTACTTCGGTTGTGTACTTATCTGTCTTTGTTTTAAATAGTGTTCCAGACTGGTGTTCCCTTTAAGCATCAAACATCTTTTTGGTTGGTTGTATGAGATTGTCGCATGGCAATAGCCCCGCCAAGTTGTAATATATGTAATGAAAGTCGAATACAAAAAAACACAATATTTCCAACAACAGAAAATCCTAATAAAAAAGCTCTTTCTCGTAACTATTGGTTGAGACAGTGATTATGTGGTTTGTACTTTTACACGACGATATGTGAGGATAGTTCAGAGCAGTTTTACTCAAATGGTGGTCCGGCAAGCAGCAGCCGGTCCGTAGACTGTAAGACGTCCGTAGACCTTAGTAAGGTCGTAGTATTTACATATTGTTTTTTTTAGAATTCAATAAAACTATGTTTACAACACTTTATTCAACGCACCCCATCATGCCCACCGACGACTTCCGTGACCTAGTTGATAAGATTCTTGTCTACCAACCCGGAGGCTGCGGGCTCGATTCCCGATGGAACCCAGATTTTTTAAAAAGGATTTCAGTCTAGTTTTCATTTAAGGCTTCTTAAACACATTTCTGGTTGGTTGGAAGATATTGCTATATAGTAATAAATCCACCAGGCTGTACTGTATACCACTAAAGTATTCTTCAATCATTTAAGCATCTCTAATCAAGATCTGACCATTTATACTTATATCACTTGATACATTATGACTTTTGTGGCCTAGTGTCTAAGACACTTGCCTTCTGACTCGGAATTGCGGATTTGAATCCCGCTAGATCCCAGATTTAAAAAAAAAAGAAATTCTTTTTTGTTTAAATAAAATGATTGTAAATGGAAACGAGCTGTCAATATTGTCAAATGACACTGAATTTACCAGGTTTTACTCTATATAACGAAAAGGGGCCGATTCACTGTGAGAAGAATTTTTCATATTATTTTTGTCATCTGATTCGTCTCTGTTAACGTACGAATAAAAGTAAGTGCATGTAAATCTTCGGAGATAACTTGGAAATATCACCTAGTGATAAAAATTGGCTGGTGGCTCCCACAGAATCTCTAACGACGAAAGTGTAATACGATACAATACATCTTAAAAAAAGTTTGTCCCTGGGTGACACTGAAAGATACAAATCAGTCCACCCCACGAGAAAATGACACTAGTTTAGAGTATTCCAACTGACAGAAAATCGTAATAACCTTTTCTCGTAAGTCTTTGAGACTGATTATATAGCTTAAGTTTTGCACGACGATATACGAGGATGGTTTAGAACTAAAAGCCCTCTAGTTTTATGAGTTAGTTGGTCATTTGTATATGTAATCAATTTTAATTTCTGAATTCCCTGTGTTTATCTAAAGAAATATTTTTTCAAAATCATAGCATCACTTTTAGTTTACAATATATCTTAAATAATTTAACTAAGATATACATTTTCCATAATAAATACTAAATTTTAACTTTAAAAAAAGTCGAACTAAATAATTTATAACTTTCGCAGAAATTGATTAATATTCAACTCAAATCAATTGATTGCATGAAATGAAAAAAAATCTTGAATAGTCTGCCAATTAAGAGTTGCATCCGAGTGCCTCTTCGAGTTGCAATTGAATAAAAAAAAATCAACGGTAAATCGGAAGCGATGAGTTTATTTCGGTTCACCGCTCACTTCAGCGGTGCATCCAAGCGCTCGTACACCTTCCTGCAGTATAATGTACTGTGTGTGCCATATTGTGATAGCGATTTCTGCTCTCGGAAAATTTATGAGAGAAATATATCAAAGGGTATGAGCTATATTTCGCTAGACTTAATATTATTTCTTTGAGCTACTTTTTATTGGTAACCATGTTATATCGGTCTTGTTAGTTCAGCCAGTGAACATTTCTATTCCATTTTGAAAATATGTTCAATGGAAAAACATATTTTAGCATTATTTAGTAGAAATATCACCATCACGACTCGAAAGGTGCCTAGTTAAGTCTCTCGTCTTCATGTATGGCGTGGGGATTTGGACTCTGAGATCAAGCGAGAGATGAAGAATAGATGCATTTGAAATGTAATCCTGGAGAAGGATGTTACAAATTCCATGGACAACAAGGTGAACTAAAACCTCCATTCTCGAAGAACTGAGAATCACCGATAGATTGTCGAAAATATTCATCGACGTGTCCTCCGATTCTTTGAGCACATTGTTCGCGGCCAAGGAGATAGTTTGGAGAGGTTTGTGGTTACTGGAGGCATGGAAGAACGACGCACAAGAGGAAGAATCCTATTGCGTTGGACTGACCAAGTCAGATACGCAACAGGACTACTCTTAACAAGTGCCCTTCGAGGAATGGATGGATGCGTTGTCAGAGGCTATCTTGGGAGTCACGATGCTCTGCCATGAGCTACAAGACAGGATGATGATGAGTAGCAATGAATTGTGATGGTTATGTATAAATGATTTAAGGACTTGTTATTCAGTAACAAAAATTCTTTTTTATTAATTATTTCTGTGTTCATGAGATGTTTTTTTTATAAATTTTCTTCGATAATAATACTTGTAAAACGACATCAATCATATATCGATATAATTGATTAATTAAAAGTGAATTGTCGAAAAAAAAAACGAAAAAATATTGTTTTTTTTTGTTGACATCTCTCAGTTGTCGGTACCTCAATGAGAATTGTGACTAATAAAGGATGTTCCACGTACAACGTCATGAATGACTCTTCTTCATCTTTCATGGCATTCAATAATGGGAGTCTTCAGTTTGTCGATCATTCAGATGAGTATCTTCCTCTAAATTTCGATCTATAATATTATCAGTAATAAGAAACCCATCTATGTTATACTCGTATAATCATATAATTGAAGAACCCGCCCAATACAAATAGTTGATAGTAGTTTTTCTTCTTCATCGCGTGCTGAATACTGAGCGTGGTCGTTCTCTACTAGTTCTGGAACTTATTCATTAAAAAACTTTGATATATACTTTTGCATTTTACTCGTTTTGTAAGCAAAATTAAAACACTTATAAATTTTCGCCAATTCGCTTTTTCTCCAAAACTTATAAATCCCTCATCTAGCAATTGGTTGTCATATATTTTAATTGCATGAACTTGCAGATTGTTCTTTATGCAATACAATATATTGTATAATATGCAGGTGCAGGTATATTATTTAACTAATGGCCACAACTGTATCTTCCTATTCTTACAAAGAGCTTATTTTATTATTTGTTGTAATAGTAGTTTTCGATTCTCGTGTTAGGACGTTTTTGAGTAGAGTCTGTGCTCTAAACAGTGCTGTTTCAATTTTATTGTTTTATGATAAGTAACATCCAGTGTCGATAACTATCTAGAGAATATGTAGGAGAAAAAATAATCGTTTATAGAAATAAAGAACATATTAAATTTAGCAATAATGCAGTCAGTCAGTCAGATAAACTGTAAGAAATATATGAGAAAGTATATGGATGAAGAAAAGGCGATGGATGTTGTCGAGATAGGGCAAACTGGCTCTTTGTTATTTCTGCCTTCACCGACAGGGAAATGGCGTAATGGTAAGTATGTTTGTTAGTATCTAGTAATATTTTAATTTGTTTCAAATATACTATATAAGGATGCCTTATATGAATATGACAATCGTTCGAGTCATGTCAAATAAACTCCAAAAGAAAATGTGTTGAATTACTCGGATGTATGATGTGTTGAAATTTTTTTTCAGTGTATAAATTTTAATTAATTTTATTTCACAAATTTTTAAAACATTTACCTATTCCACTAGTATTTAATAAAAATAAATGGACTCTTCTTGTAGGAACATAAAGTTTTTTTAGAGTAACGTTTTCATTTAATACTTAAAATAAGAAAAATCTCAATTTAATCTAAAAAAAAATGCAGAATATATTTTAAACGAGGTGAAAAATTCTCACCCCTCTTAGAGAGAATTCTTAGTGCAGTAGTCTGGTAAAGTCAGTGTTACATACATTTTTCTATTCCGACTTCCTATTTCCCCTCCTTCGTGACTCACAGCATTCTACTAACTCCACTCTGCTCCCACAGTGGTTTAATCCTGACTCGTGTTGAAATATCGTAAGAGGCTAAAATTGCGCTGAATTTTCGTCTTGCTGTCTGACGTTCAGGGTAGACAAGTGGAAAATGTGAAAATTACTTTGAGATTCTTATTCTAAAAAAAAACGCCTCTCCATTATTCATGTAAAAAGAAATTTATTTCAATTTGCATACAATTTTTGTGTATTTAAAAAAATCTTAATATATTCATACGTACCATCACGCCGATTCCCTGCTGGGGTAAGCAGAGAAGACATCGTGCCAGACTTTCCTACCCCGACACACATATTTCGCCTCTTCTACACACATATCCATTCTCATGCAACTTTTACGATTTCTCCGACTTTTTACATTTATTTCTTTCAAAATATCATTCACTTGATCCAACCATAATTTCCTTGGTCTTTCTCTACCACACCGTCCACTCAAATTTGCACTGTACATATTTTTTGTTAGTCTTTCTTCATTCATCATTTGTATTTTATAACTAGCCCCATATTATAAAACTACGGCATTTCTATACCTTATAATTTTATAATTAGCCCCATATTATAAAACTACGGCATTTCTATACCTTATAATTTTATAACTAGCCCCATATTATAAAACTACGGCATTTCTATACCTTATAATTTTATAACTAGCCCCATTTTATAAAACTACGGCATTTCTATACCTTATAATTTTATAACTAGCCCCATATTATAAAACTACGGCATTTCTATACCTTATAATTTTATAACTAGCCCCATTTTATAAAACTACGGCATTTCTATACCTTATAGTTTTATAACTAGCCCCATATTATAAAACTACGGCATTTCTATACCTTATAATTTTATAACTAATTTTATATTATAAAACTACGGCATTTCTATACCTTATAATTTAGATCAGTCCAAATATGAGGAGCCAACAGTTTGATGAATATTATTCAGTCAATAGTCTAGTGGCTAATTTATTAATTATAGTCAACCTGGTTTCAAACATATTTTTAGACGCCACTCCTCTGAAATTTATTTACTGGTAATTTTGACTGCCTTTTTAAATTAAAAAATAAAATCTCTTCAGGTGATAATGAACTATAGAACGGTATTATACAATTTTTTTTTGCCTGTTTGAGTATTCCTCTGTTAGTGCAAAATGTTCCATTATATTTAGCATTTTTTTATTGGTTTTACTGTTAACAGTGCATTTTTCGTTATTGAAACTGTTACATTATTTATTATTGAGCGGTATTTAATGAATTGATGAAACTTTTTGGTTGACGTTTGTTTTTATGAGTACATAATATTTTACTTGGATTGATTTTTGACTATATGCTCGTACAACAGTCCGAGGCCGCTGCGGTCTACCTGGTGCACTTATCATTCAGCTTGGAAGTTGCGGGCTGAATTTCCGGTGGGGCTTAATTTTATAAGGAATTTCAGTCTGGTTTTTATAAAAATAAATTATCTGCCTCAACGTGATTAACATTTGTTTGCTCGAGA
The DNA here is from genome assembly GCA_949825065.1 of Odontocerum albicorne. NCBI lineage: Eukaryota > Metazoa > Arthropoda > Insecta > Trichoptera > Odontoceridae > Odontocerum > Odontocerum albicorne. The sequence continues at coordinate 17,936,152 of OX463850.1, forward strand.
AGTGTTTCAATTGAATCGATCGTTGTTTGCCTCAAAGTGTTGGAGATATGGGTGGTGTGTACAGCTTTGGTAAGCACTTGACGTTTTTCGGAAGACATCAAATTTTGTGATTATATATAAACACTACACATATACACTACACCCCACCTAAAGCCAAATCTCTCACTTTCACATATCGGTAGATCTTCCAAGGTTTCTTTGTAGTTCTTCTTAACTTCGTAAGTTTTCTGCAGTTTTCTTACCAAATATGTTTTTCTAAACAAATGCAGGTGCGGGGAAGTTTCTAATCTAATGGTCGCAGCCCCCGCCTTTCTATATTATCACTCAAAAAAAAAATTGTAATATTTTTAATAATCAATAATTGTTTGTTCGAATCTCGCATCCGTGGAAAGAATTTGTTCTCTAAACAGTGCTACATAAATTGTCTTTCTATTCTTATATATTTGTTCTGTAATTATTTTTTGAATATTTTTTCACCGTGAGTGAGTTATTATATTTTGTTGTAATTAAATTAAACTTGTAATTTGTTTTATCAAACACTGTCTATTCCAGTTTTTGTAAAGGTAAAACACTACCGATTTCAAGGCTTTCACCTCATCATCAGGGAAGCACACACAAGACTGACTTCTGTTCGAGCAAGTACCAACATTCACGCTTCTAGCGGTAAACATTCGGGTTGGGGACTGTAGGTGGAGGGAGGGAGGAGACAACCTAAGCGAGCAGCGGCGAGATTTTTGGAATATATGTGTTTGCCAAATATTCACCTCGATTCACTGACTTACGACATTTCTAGGGCCTCTAATCTGTCCAATTTATTTCCGTTACTACTGATATGTAAGAATTTGGCATCATCGATAGAAAATGTATTATTTTCACGGTGACAATGATTAACCATTTGAGAATAAATTAGAGGATTTGCTAAGGCGGATTTGTGTTCACGAAATCTCTTTTCAAAAGATCTTCCGGTCTTTTCTATATTGAAATTATCAGAGTCATCAAATCACACAACACTGCAGCTAAGTATTCTATTTTGGCCTTTCCCGTTAAATTAGAGTTTCCTGAGATTAAAATTAGTGTAAAAAGCTGGCTTTATATGACTTGAAATTTTACGAATGTTTACCGTTAGAAGCGTGTATGTCGGTACCAGTTTGAACAGAATTTAGTCTTTTTTGTGCTCCCCTGATGGTGAGGTGAAAGCCTTGAAACCGGGAGAGTTATACCGTTACAAAAAGTGGAATAAACAGTTTTTAATAAAACAAATTACAATGTCCTTAAACCTCCACAATGTTAATGCCTTATCTATAAATAGTTATATAAAAAAAATAACTTAATTCAACAATTGGTTTTAATACTTGATGCCAGTTTAATTGTTTCGAGCAGTTGTCAAATTTTAGCGTACACAATCGAAGAACCATACACCTAAATCAACAAGCCATTTGCCTGTCGTGGTAGGTAGCGAGGACTGAGTGTCTTTTTATCACGAAAAACTTCCTTCGCCTCTTCCACATCTGTAAAATTTCTCATACATTTCCTTCAGTCTATCTTACTCCCTACCCTTTTTCTTTCAAAATTATATTCACTTGGTCCCACCTTATTTTTTAAGATGGTTTTTCGCCATGACTTCTACGAATGCTTACATTGTATATTTGTTTATTTGTTGTTTATAGTTAATGTATTAACGTTGTGGAGGTTTAAAGACATTGTAATTTATTTTAATCATACACTGTTTATTCCACTTTTTTGTAACGGTATAACCCTACCGGTTTCAAAGCTTTCACGTCATCTTCAGGGGAGCACAAACAAGACTTGTTTGTGCACAAAGCGTCTTGTTTATGCTCCCCTGAAGATGAGGTGAAAGCCTTGAAACTGGTAGGGTTATACCATTAAAAAAAAGTGGAATAAACAGTGTTTGATAAAAATAAATTACAAATTGTATATTTATTTATTCATCCATTCATTCTACGTGTTGTTTTTGACTATATTTAACATCGTTAACGATAATATTCTTTATTCTGTTGAAACATATTTAAATAATTCCCAAGCTAGTCATCAAATAATTTTCTCGATGAATAACGAAAATTTTACGTTGATTACATGCATTCGTACATCAAGAGGAATAATTCTTATTTGATTTAATGCCGTAAAATTTAGCAAATGAAGCAAATGGAATGTTAACGAGTTTATTCAAGTTAGTGAACCAATTTGAATATAAAATGAAGTAACAATAATTTATTTTGCTCGAACCGGGGAACTAAATTCAATTTAGGTCCGCGGACTGCGGCTCGCTAATTATAATTATTGGACCTAGAGATGATACTGATAAATAATCATTGCGAGTGTGTCGATATTTGATTATTTATGATGAAAAAAAAGGAAGAATAGGTAACGGAACTCTAATAAATAAATTGATATGAGCTATTTGACGTCACTTATAATTGAATGTGATGAGTTAGAAGTATGAGGCAAGTTTATGTAAAAAAATATTCAACCTCTAACTTTTTTAAATGCACGCATATATACAAAATAACCTAACCCACATACATAATCGTTGTCTGAGATAATTGAGGAAATATCCAGCCGCTTTTATAGACTTGCGTGGAACAATTTTTTGGACATTTAATTGGACCAGTAAATAATATTGATAAATAATTATAACCTGTGCTTCGATATTTGATAATTTGTGAGAAACCAATCAACAGATATATTAAGTAACGTAAGAAATCTTTACTAAACAAATTGAGTTATGAGTTATGTTATGTTATCTCAAAATTGTGTGTAATGGGTTGGGAGTGTGAGGCTTTGGAGCATTTTTAAAGAATCGAACGTACAAGTTTGTTAAAAAATATATTCAACCCCCTTTTTTTAAATACAGTTTGACGTATGGTCCTACATACATATGTAAAAATGTTTGACTCACATTTTCACTGTTCTGAGAGTATATAGGAAACATCCAGCCACTTTTATGGAACAGTGAATGTGAACAGTTAACACTGCTGAACACATTCATTGATTACTTTAGTTAATTTGCACATTCACTAGTAATAGTTTACATTAACTAAACATCCGTTTCCACTATAACATATATGATACAAATTAACTCACCTCACATTCTAGATCCAGATATAATTAAGAAAACACCACGCCACTCTTTATGGACTTGTATTAAAAAACAAACATACGAAGGAATAGTGATAATAAATAATGTATGAACGAATAAGAAATAATAACATTACGAAAGAATACGGATCAATAGAAGATGCAGTGTTTATAATTAAGAAAGGGACACTAAGATATTTCAGTCACGAAAGCATGAATGATGAAAGATTTACAAATTACTCTGCACAAATAGTATAGAAGGTACTAAAAGTTTGAGAGGACCGTGGCAAGATGGAATTAATCAAATTCTGAAAAAAAAAAGAGAAGAGTGGGAAAAAATATATATGGGAAAAGTATGCATGGTCAGGTTTTTGGACGTACCTACTTCAGTGGTTCTTAATCTGAAGGTTCGATTATAAGGGGACAAAGACAATGTTGTCTCCCGGCCACGCCAATATACCCGAAACATAGTTCGGATATGCTGAAGGGTATACTATACGAATAAATTAAAATAAAATAGATTACACTCAATTTCAAAAAGAGTAATATCTAAACGTAACACGATTTAGTTTGCGCCTTGAAAAAATACATAATAAAAACGCTTCTATCATACTCGTACATATTTTTTTTGATTAATGGGTGATTTTAGGTTGAATTTTGAGATACAACTTACATTTCATGAAGAACTGTACACATTTTTTCTTAAGTTCTGGAATATTGTTTCAATAATTGAATGGTTGAATTAAAATAGGCACTAAGTACCAAAAAAAAAAAACAAAAAAAACTAAGTATGTAGTTTCGTTCTATATGTCATATAGAATTAAACTGCACACTTAGTTTTTTTTTTGTTTTTTTTTGGTACTTAGTGCCTATTTTAATTCAACCATTCAATTAAATAAGGAGGATCATTATTATATTTATTTATTTGTAAAACACTTCAAGTGATGAGTGGACTTAAAGATAATGTGTTGAGTAAGATGAAAAAGAGCACTCTGAGATGGTTTGGGCACGTGGAACGAATCAACGATGAAAGAGTAACAAAACAAATATAAAGTGGAAATATGAGTAAAATACGTGCTATAATAAGAACAAGGAAAGTATGGTTGAATCAATATTTGATGTAAGGATACTTAGAAAGTTAGAGAAATCGTAGGTGTTGTATGAGAAAATGTGTGGATGTGGAAGAGGTGAATAATGTGTGCCGATATAGGAAAAGCTGGTGCTCTGTCGTCTCTGTTTACTCCAACAGGGAAATACCGTGATGGTATGTTCATTTTTATGTAAACATTTCAATGTATAATGTACAATTTAGCGGGTTTATTGCTAAAGGCCAATCTCTTCCAATTATCTAGAAAGATTATTGAACTAATTCTTCTATAAAGAATTCTCCGGTACCTAGATTGCATCGATTAGGCAATGGGTGTGTTGCAGTCTCGAATATATTCAGAGATAGTTTTAGTATCTATAAAAGTTCCCTCATGGAGCGTTTTTATATACGAGTATATTCAAACTGTGAATCCGACGCCACGAAGTGACACTCGTGGATTCTTTTCCCCAATAACTTTTCTTATTTATGTGTATTGAGAAAGTGAAGCATAGTTTATCGTACTCCAAAACACAAATTAGATGAAAAAAAGGTTGTTTAATGAAAGTAAGTAATCACATTCTTTAAAATCAGCATAATCAAGTAAATACTAACCCAAAAGAAAATACCTTTATATTTCCATTTTAGAATATAAAGCGTTATATTCTTACAACTTCTACTCTTACATTTTTATTGTATGCTGTTCAAGCTGATTGGTTTATTGCCACGAAAGGTATTTAATATGCAAAAACCATAATGGGGATCGAACCCATATCCTCCGGGTCGGAAAACAGATATATTATCAACTAGGCAACGGAACTCGTCTGTCCTTATTTAACCGTTAGAGCGCTGAGAGGCTATATATAAATATAGACGTTTTATAGTATTGAAAAAAATGTCCAACAGTAAAACGGTTCAGGAATAAACATGTTAACGCTTTAAAAGTACACTATTTCAACATATTTAATAAACTCTGTGATCTTGTTGGTGAGACATCCGTCTTCCTAGCCGGAGGTTGCAGTCTCGATTTCTGTTGGAACCCAGATTACAATATGGTTTTAGTCAGAGTTATACTTAAGCTTCCATGTCTTTTTGGTTGGTTGTAAGATATTGCCATATACCAATAAGCACACTGGGTTGTTCTGTATAAAATGAAAGTGTAATACAATACAATATTAAGAAAAATAACTTCCCATTACGATTTTAAAGACCGCAAAAATAATGCGCCGATGTCGATATTCTTTTCGATGTGAAATACTTGTCGCTTTATTATTTATTTTATTCAAAATAAAGCAAAGTAATCACAAAAATATGTATACATATAATATATATACAAAACAAATCGATTTTTTTTCCCAAAATTAGTTTCAGAATAACAAACAAGTGAAAAGCAAAAATGTCTGAACCATAAATGCTTGTAAAAATAACATTCTCTCGTCTCGTACACATGGTGAATAGAAAAAAAAACAAGACAACGGTAGTTAAACCCTCGGTAGTTGGTGCAATAAAACGGGAAGCAAAACACAGAGTTAGCTTCGAACACATGTCCCTGGACACATAAATAGTGCAGCCAATGACACGAACCATATGGCTTTTTTAATATCCCCCTAGCAGGTACTGTCGGTATGTATGGGATTCCATCTAAGCCCAAATAATGTGAGAAAGGAAGAAGCTACATATCTTCCCATTGGAACTCCGCCAACAGTTGACGGAGAAATATTCCTGATGCTCGGATGGGAATGTGTCTTTTATATTTGTTTTTCATCCTTCCTCCGCTCAGGGATTTGAACTTTTGACTTCTATATATTTTTATGTACTTTATTATACAATTTTTTAAATATATACATTAAAGTGAAATATGCATTTTATTTTATTATCGAGCTCTAATGGCATGTGATATTGAAATTAGAGCAAAATTTCTCAATGTAGTCATCAAAGATTTTTTTCTTAATTTTACTTATAACATCCATCTCTGACAAATGGTTTACTATATTAAACATTTATGCCATATATTCTACTCAAGGCACGTATTTATTATGCTCTTATCAGTCCCTTTCAAAGCTCAGGATTTCATGGTTTATTAATATTAACATTTTTTTCAGACATTGAAGAGGGTGGTACACTCGACAATATTTACACCTATTTTAGAATGAGAAGTGAAATAAAATTTATAAACATTTTAAATAAACAATAAATAAGAAATATTAAAATTAATAATGAAGTAGCAGTAGTAAAACATTGGCAAACACAACGATAAGCAATATTGGAAAACAGACAATAAAAAAAATATAAAATACAAAAAAGATTTGTAATATTTCAATGCTTCAAATAAAGTATATCATATCATCCACTTCATATCCTTAAACTTTACTTATTTATAATTATTTGGTTATATTTCTTATGTCAATAATAGTGAGTTCGAATCCCAAGCTAGTGCCGTTAAGGAGAATTGGCTCTTTAAATGGTGCTGTATAAATTGTTCTTTATTATTATTATTATATTAAAAAAAAAGACATAGCAACATAAAGTTTTGTGAGGATATATGAAAAATGTATTAGTCTTGTATTGACATATGTTTTTGAAACTAGAACTAATACTTAAATAACGAAGGCACTCAGAAATTAAGGTCTTGCAAGGAATAACTGGAAAAACACCCAGAGACAGAATAAAAAATACAGAAATAAAAAAAAAGTGTAAAACTGAAGACATTGAAATATGGGGAAGGTATTGACGAGATCACATCCAAAGAATGGGTACGGTCAGGATTCACCATACAATTTATTATGGTTAGAGCATAGGAAGCCGACCACCAGGCATATATTATATACCTTCAAAAGAGATAGAGGAATAGCTGGCAGTCTACATCCCTCGAATAGTGCTTATAAAATTAGATAAATAATCTACATCAAGAAGAAAACGATTTTTTCAAGGAAATAAATATTTTTCGATTTCTCTTGTATATGTATATAATTACGCATATGATTACGAGCAGAAAAAGAACCAAAGTGAATTATCTCGAAATGTGCTTATAACTGTTATTATACCCTTTTTCATAAAGAAAATATAAAACCTTTTTTTCATATTTGACTAAACATTTCGCAAAATATTTGCTTGAATTATAAATATTTTACTATTTAAATTACCTATTTAAGCGTACCTATTTTGTGTTATTACTTTAGAGCAACAATTTTTTTTAATGTATATAAACAATGTTCAAAGCTTTATTTGTATGTTCCTATTAACTTTAGAAAAACTGTAACTATTTAAGATGAAATGATATTTTGCTTTGACTAAACTTAAAAAAATATGTAAATCGTTTTCCTCATGTATATGTTATGTTAGTTGAGGACATTTTTTCACATTGTAATTCTCTGTAAAATCACAATCCCAATTGTGCTTAAAAATTTATGAATACTGAGAACAAATTGATGAAATTCTAAAATTCGTTAACTTTTGAATTTAAAAGTATTTATTTTTTATATTTTGTCATAGTAATTTATTTTTTACTATCAACTTTTGCGGAAAGCGTTTCAATTTATTTTTTATTTATAAACTTAACTCTAGACTCAGAACTTCTAGCACAAAGACTTGATTAAGAAACATAACCCATCAAAGGAAATTATTCCAAAATACGCAAGATAATAATCAAAAGTTTCCAGAGTGCCCATTTCAATTTAGCGAAATTCCTCTCAATTGGCACGTTAGGAAAACGAAGTGCCAAGAATGGTCCAAGTTTCAAAGTAGATTGGCATATGATCTTAGTGTGACAAGTTTCGCTCTGGTGCTGACAAGTCACAGGGGACGTTTAGCGCCCGCTTTAATAAAATGAGAAGCATTTTCTTTCGAGGGGTGGTTTAAAAATGGGGGTGTGAACAGAGTCACTTCTAGGATTAAACTGTACTTCCGTTGTCTGGCGAAGTTAAAAATAAGATAATAAGAAAGAGATGGAAAATATTGTGGTCTGGAATGTAACAAGTGATGAGATGTGTTTTTTGGTTGTTTAACAATTGAATAGTGTTATATGTATTTCATCGGAAACGCTAATATTCGAAGGTATATTTCATTAGAAATTCTACATGTTGCAGAGTATCGCAACTTATTAAATTATGACCAGGAAACTATGTCAATTCCCTTCATTAAATAGCATTTATATATTTATTTACTGCCGGCATATAATGAAACGTTTTTAATAGAATTATGAAATTTATCTTAGAGAATAGTTGAATACCTACAGTGTACCATAAAACTGATACTCTTTCTTTTCACATATAGACAAAATCTAGTAGATTGTGGCACCGAATGCCGAACTTTTAATACGTAAATACTATGGGAAATGTGACTGATTTTATTTTCGCTTAACCACCAGTGACATCTGTGGATGAATAAATGAGTTAACTAGCGATACATTTCGACTATCTTTCGTAAAAGTTTCAATGCGCTGGCATTGCTGGTTCATTCGTAATGACTAGCAATCGACAGAACTCGGTCGGAAAAGGTACAATGGAGCAACGTGCAAACATTAAATTTTGTTTTTAATTGGATAAAAGTGCCACGTAAACTTTTAGAATGATTCAAATTATTTATGGTAGGGGAACAATGAGTCGTAAGAACGTTTTTAAGTGGTATGCAAGATTTCGTGATGGTAGAGAGAGCATTGAAGATGATCCACGGTCTGGACCATCATTGACAGTTCGAATTAAGAAAATGTTCACAAAGTGGCTGAAATTAATTAAAATAATCATTGTGCTCATCAAGGAGCTCACTGGAATACCTAAATTTACTGTCTGTCTCATTTTAATGGAAAATTTGGGCAAAACGTACTGCACACACTGACTGACGATCAAAAAGTTTGCTGAGTGGAAAATTGCAGAGAGATGAAAAGAGCGGCTGATATGGATCCAACTTCATGTCAAGCATCGCAGCAGGTGATGAAGCATGGTGCTTTCAGTATGAGCCACTTACAAAACGCCAGAGCTCAGAATGGAAGGGTTCACAATCTTCGAAACCGAAAAAAGTGCGCATGCAGAAGAGACGAATCAAGACTCTGCTCACCGTTTTCTTTGATTCCAAAGAAATTCACACCAGAATGGTAAACGCCGATGTTTAATTGGGTGTTTTGAATTGTTTGTGGGCCAGGACTCTTTGAGTTCAACCCAAATACCGGGAACAAGGGCCATGATCTTCATTGCACGAAAATGCAAAGGCGCACAAAAGCAAAATTGTACATGGTTTCTTGGACAAAAAAAGTATCGTGGTGCCAGATCCCCCTCAGTATTCACCTGATTAGGCTCCATGCGATTTCTGGCTATTTCCGAAACTGAAATTGGCGATTTAAGTTTGAGGAGTGCTTCAAAAAATTTTACAACAGCTTCCAGTATTGTATAATATCAACTCATAAGGAGCGTATTTTGAATAAAATGTAATGTAAACGAAAAATAAACAATGTCTTGTATTTTATTTCCCATCATACACCTTTCGCATTGGGAATATAGTGTATAACAGGCGTCGGCAACCTATGGCACGCGTGCCAGGCTTGGCACGCGATGGGGTTCTGAATGGCACTCTACAAATAATCAGGGAAATCGCGAAAATATCGAGACGAAGTGATTTTTAAATAAGAGAAAATGTTTAATTATAATTATTTATCTAACGTGAAATCTAACGTATTTATCTAAATTAAAATCTGCGCGAAGGGTGAGTGAGAGCGCATTCGGAGTAAAAGGGATGAAACATGCGTAGCGCCGACTAGTTATCGAAGCGGACTTCACGTATGTTCAAGCCGGAATGACATTCGCCCCTCTCTTTCTCGTTTTGCTACTGCGCACCATTTGCCTGTAATACCAGTTAAACTTGCATTTCGTTTAATACTGGTCGTTACTTTCCGTTCTAACTTTTTTGTGAAGACTTGTATCTTATTGGTTTAGTATTTGTTATAATTCATCCATATTTAATCAAATGGAGGGTAAGAAACAAAAACTAAATGTTCGCGGGTTTCAAGACTATTGGACGAATGAATATGGATTTATACAACAAGAGGATCGTGCTGTATGTGCGATATGTCGCGAAAGTGTCGTATGCCGCACGTCAAGTGTACAAAGACATTTCCAAACCAAACATCAGTCCACATTTAATAGCAACGATGAGAAATGTGAAACTATAAAGAGAGCTGTTTCTGGTTATAAGAAACAAGTAACTTTTTTTTGTGGAATAACTGGAGCGAAGCCTAAAGCGACAGAATGCAGCTTCGCAATTGCTCATTGCATAGCTGCCAAAGGCAAACCCTTTACAGATGGGGAATATATAAAGGAAATCTTTATAAAAAGTGCTGAAAAGTTGTTTAGCGATTTACCTAACCAACAAACCATATTATCCCGAATTCGAGAAATACCGGCTTCTGCGCGAACAATTGAAAGAAGAATAACTGAAATGGCAGACAATGTAACAACAAAACAGAATTCTGGATTACAAGAAGCTGTTGCATTTAGCGTCGCTGTTGATGAAAGTACCGATGTAAATGATATTGCGCGGCTTGCAGTATTTGCACGGTATTGTGATAAAGGTCAAGTTTATGAAGAATTGTGCAATTTGATTCCTCTGTCTGGGACAACTAAGGGGCAGGATATTCTTGCTTCATTCATAAATTGTTTTGACAGCAAGAACATTAATATCAAAAAAATATTTTGTGTAACTACTGACGGCGCACCTGCAATGGTTGGCAAGGATAGAGGATTTGTCAAACTTCTTGAAAATCATATTGGACATAAAATATTGAACTTCCATTGTATAATACACCAGGAAAGTTTAGTTGCCAAAATTTCGTCACAGCGCTTAATTCCTGTAATGAACACTGTTGTTAAAATAGTTAATTTCATAGTGTCTCGCTCTTCATTGACACACAGGCAATTTAAATCTCTTTTAGAAGAAATAGAAAGTGAATATGTTGACCTCCCCTTATACAGCCATGTTCGTTGGCTTAGTCGAGGCAATGTCTTGAATAAGTTTGTGTCATGTCTGGAACACATTAAAGTTTTTCTTAATGAAAAGGAACAACATTTCCCCGAATTGAACGATAAAGAATGGTTATGCAAATTGATGTTTCTGACTGATATAACTAAACATCTCAATGAACTAAACTTAAGATTGCAAGGAAAGCGCCAAACTGTGATCGAACTTTTTGAATATTGGACAGGATTTGCTACAAAATTAAATATATTTTTATGTGATATTAATACTAGTACCTACAAATACTTCCCCAATGTTAAAGCGCTTGCAAATAAATCGACCATAGACAAAGATGAACTTAAAACCTACGTTGAAGCACTTAAATATGAATTTTCCAGAAGATGCAAAGACTTTGAAGCTCATGTGCCTATATTTTCCTTCCTCATAAAACCAGATTTAATAGATCCATTAATAATCCCGTTTGATTTTTCAATTTTTGAGTGGATGAATGTTGATAATTTTGAAATGGAACTTATCGAACTAATATCTTCAGAATTATGGAAAACAAAATTTAAGGAATTACGAAAAAATCTGGAAGATGACTCTATGGAAAAATCGACTGCTATATTAAATTGTTGGATGTCATTGCCGGAAAGATTTAATTGTTTAAAGAAAATTGCATGTGCTCTCCTTTCCGCTTTTGGTTCCACATATCTCTGTGAACAAATTTTTTCTCACATGAAACATATTTTGAGTCCACAAAGAAGTCGTTTAACAACTGAACATTCAGAATCTTGTGTGAAATTAAAAGTCACAAATTATACCCCTGATATTGAAATATTAAGCAAAAATGTGCAGGGACAAGGTTCGCATTAAATTTTTTTAATTTATGTTAGAATTTTATGTTATTTTTTAATAAATATGTTTAAAAGATAAATTTGGTATAAAATTCTTCTCCTCTAGAACCCCATTATATAATTTAGAATTAAGGCGGCACCCTGAATCATATTGGTAGAGTGGCTTGGCACACCACAGCTAAAAGGTTGCCGACCCCTGGTGTATAATATGCTTTTCTGATTTTAATTTCTAAGGTGTCGTCATTGATATCAAACTGTATTTTTATGTATTATATAAGTGTCAAGGATAGGATAGTCGATTCAAAAGTCTATTGTTGAAGATGAACCGTGGACCTAATTAGTACGAAAGCATGAATTATTTATCGACTTGACTAATGCAATGCAGTGTATTTTGCTTTACTTAAGACACAGCTGGATAGGCTACATTAATTTTTTATTAGACTAGAGCTCCATTTTTTATCAGAACAACTTCAACATTGAAAGAAATTCTCTGGTTGGGGTGTTCTGAAATGGTAGTTAAAGAAGTGTTTTATTGAATTTAAATCCATAAGAAAGTTGGTGCATTACTAAATTAAATTATTATCTGTTAAAATTTTAACGTTAAAATCATCTGGATTTTAAACCATAAATCATCTTATTCAGGTAACCTAAGCTATAAGCAATAAGGCTCAGTTCTTTTTATCAAGCTTTGGAAAATGAGCACGGAATATATTTCTTATAGAGAATCAAAAAGCTGGGGGGGTATTGACATCTTCAAGAATCTACTTAGGTTTTATTACTTTTGACATATTTTGGTAGACATTTTAAATAATTAATCACTTAATCGTTCGTACGGGTATTAACTTTTTGTTTCAAACTTTTCTTCGCGCAGCATTTAAGTAGGATTTTCCGTGAAAAATCGAATGTCGTGTAGCGATAGAAAACAAAGTCGATGAGGTACTAAAACATTTACATATTCTTAAACCAGATTGTATCAAAATCTCTGAAGATGATGATAGTCCACAACAGTTTTTAAGTACCAACTTTAATGAATGAAAGTGAAACGTGAATGTGAAAAATTACAGGATAAATGATTTATAAATAAGAGCACTGAGAAAAATACATGGATTATAATACTCGTATATTACAGAAAACGGAATGAAATGATTAGGGATGAATGTGAACTGAAGACTGAGGTGTTAAGTACGATGAATAAGAGATAGTTAGGGCACATGGAACGAATGAGTGAAGAAAGACTAACAAGATAAATATAAAGTGCAAATATGAGTGGAAAGAGGGGTAGAGGAAGACCAAGGAAAGTATTGTGGAGTCATATGAAGGGTATTTTGAAAGAGGGAAAGCAAGAAGAAACAAAAATCGTCGGAGCTGGATGAAATGTCGTATGAATGTGAAAGTGGTGATTTATATGTATTCGTATTCGGTCTTCCCTGCCTATCGTAGTAGAAATACGGCGTGATGGTATGTATATATATGCTTTAAAAAATACATAATTCGCCAAACAATTTTTATTCAAGTGTGTTTTTGTTTTTTCAATGAACGAATGTTATTTTAAAATTGTATTAAGTTACCAACGTTGTCGAATATCCATTCTCTGCAATTTCTGTAATGAGAAGTTTAATCTAGGGAATATAACATGTTTTTTCCTAAATGCACCATTACATCTTTCCACCCTCTCTAACTCCGATGGATCTAACTAGAAAAGGATGGCAAGATGTATTCAAGAGTCTATAAATATCCCCTATTGAAGAGATCCTCAAACTTTTTCAATTATCCTATTATAGTGCATTTTTCATATAAGATACTCGCATGAATGAAGTTATCTTATAAAACAATTCTGTACATTTGTGTTGAAAAATGTTATTGAAACCGTTTTTTACACTTAGAGTGCAAAAATCAGAGTTTCAATAACATAATAACTGTTTTGATATTTCTATCATTTTCAAAGGGCACGTTATACTGGTTTCCTTTAAATATGATATTTTATCGAACCTCGTCGTATAATATTTTTAATATACATATAGGTAACTAAATGGAAAAAGTAATGCGTATATTAAATAAAGTTTTTAATTTAGTTTACATCAACTGAATTTTCTAAGAGTTTTATCAAACCAACCTAATTTTTAGAGTCATGAATAGTTTCGTTTTAAAAATATCCTATATGGACAATAGTCTTATAATTGTTTAAATTATATATTAAAAACTTAAAAATATTGTCCAACATATCGGACAAAAGTAAATAAAGGTAGTTACAAAATTAGCTCATAGTCACATAATATATAATATAAATAAGATTATATATTATTTATAGTTAGGCATTGACATTGTGGAGGTTCAAAGACATTGTAATTTGTTTTATCAAACACTGTTTATTCCACTTTATGTAACGGTATAAACCTTCCGGTTTTAAGGTTCTCACATATTCAGGGGCGATGAGATGAAAACTTTTAAACCGGTAGGGTTATACCATTATTTACAGTAGAATAAACAGTGTTTGATAAAACGAAATATCAATGTAAATAAGATTAGTTGTTAAGATATAAATTTGTGTATAGATATGTGTATGGCCTTTGGCAAATGTTGGTTTTATAGATTACTTTATTAAATAAAAATTTAAAAAAAAGTTATATAGTCCCAAAAAACATTTAAATTGTTAATTTGAATAAAATGCATGAATAATAAAAATAACAGAAAAGTGATTTCATCATCAATCAAAGAAAAAGGGAAGGGGATTGGAGAGGAACGGAAAATTGGAATGAAACACGTCACATTACTGACTTGAAGTGAAGTTTGCTTTAAATCGCTTTTTAAAGAATGCCAATGACGGATTGAGTCTAATATTAGTTAGTTACTGGTTCTAGAGACTTACTGCATGGAGAGTATATGACGATGTAAAAAAAAAGTTTTGTTATGGTTGGCTTACATTTCACCTATAATGCATTCAGTTAAGATTTTATTAACTCTCTCGCTAAGAATATTGACTAATGCATTTCATTCTGTCGATTGTTCAAGAAAGGCTTATCTTGAGTGAAATAAGTTTAATATATTGTCAATATAATAATATTAAATTTATTTCTACAAAACCAATTAAATGTACAATCTTCTGGTGATAATCTCTGAGATACAAAATACAATCAATTATAATACAAAACATGAATTAAAAGCGTAAAATAATAAATAAATGAAAAATAACCATTGCAGTAGCGTAATCACAAAGGCACATGTTATAATTTATCTCAGTAGATACTTCAATTGTTGTCCTTTTATGTAATATTTAACATAAGTTCAACTATGGTTTAATCGAAAAAAATAGAACTATACTGTACATCCCTCGATACCATGAGAAGAAAAGGAAATAATTATACTAGAATTATCAAAAATCGTGAGTACTTTGAATTTCATATACTCGTAGTTATCAGTTTTCTTAGCATATTTACAATTCCATTCAGTTTCAGATAAATATACATATGTGTACTACTCGTATACTGTATCATTCATTCAATATTATTCAGCTGTCTTATTGTCATTCGGTATATTTCAACCATTCAGACATATAGTAAAAGGCCTAAAGGTGGAATTACAAAATGGGAAACTCTTGATTTGATTAATATCGGAATGAAACTCCAAACAATACAATCAATACAATACAAGGGATTTATCACTAGAACACGGAAATTATTTGTTAATTATAACAATCCTTACTTTGTCATAATACAAGTTTATTTTGCCTTACTCAGAAAAAAACAAGCTGTTAAGTGTCATATTTTATGCTCCCTGAAATAAATTTTGTGACAAGTTTCATTTTTCTCTATCTATGCAATACTCGTATATTTTATTAATTTGAGCACATCTCGAGTAATGTGTTCAATAATAATAATTTTACAACATGAAAAATGCAATTGCTACTATCCAAGGACGGTTCTCCGGGAGGGGTTGTATCGAGGGGGTTAGGGCAAAGGACGCCACTGTTCAGTAGGTGGGTGTGGAGGGTGCGGGGGTTGTGGGCCATTTGCGGTTCCCGCAGAAAGGGGGTTGCATCATCGGGTGCACATTTTTTTATCTCAACCACTTTCATATTGATTTTTGGTAGGTTTTTGATGAGTTGGAGTTGATGTTAATATTTTTTGACTTTAAAGGAATATGTGAAGTTATTGTGTCAAATAAGACTTCAGTTAATTCATTCGTGTGGTACCGCTCAACATATCTGAATTGGCGATGTGGACATGCACATATTGAATACTGTGACTGGGAGAAAACATTGTAACATATTTGACACCGATTAATTGAGTCTTCGGATTTTAGAACAACTGGAATACGCCTGGAACTCGGAGTTCATCATCGCACGTATTGTAAATACTATCGCACGTGAGGAGATAAGAATACAAGACGAATTTATTTACTAGACTTCCTTTTTTATACTTTTTAATACAAAGCTAGGATTTAGGCGGTTTACTCAAGTGTTACTTTAGGGTTGACTCTTTCTCACAACCTATAAAAATTGTACAAAAAACATGCAATCATTAAAGTTAGGTCCTTACGGAATAAATATTTGAGAGATCATCATGTCACCCCTATTGGGATGATTTGAGAGAACAAATCTCCACTTCGTTTTATCTTAGCACATATCTTTCCCTTCCGCTATATCCATACAAACTCTATAATTACAAAGACTTTTTTTCATTTCAGAATTTGATTCATTTGGGTATGCCATGTTTTCTAGATCTTCCCAAACTTCTTGTACCTAGTACATTATTCGTATATATTAAGTTTGTATCGTGTCCGAAACACCTCAATGCTCTTTTTTTTTCATCTTGTGTATTGCATCTTCTTTATAATAAATATATGCATAAATATTTAATACTCGAATTTCTACCGTATTTATCTTACTTTCGTCATTTTTGCCTCGTCCAAGATTCGCTTGTATACTCGGATGTTCGGATCATTATTCTATTATGTTAATAAATTGGCCTAATCAATTGGTTGTTCCCAATCAATTCAATAAGGCGGAGTATTATGATAAAGCTTTTGCCGTTGCTGGTATTGTTATGTGGAATCTTCTACATCCTACATCTTTTATGGGACGTTTTATCAAAATGTATGAGTGCGTTTAAATCCTGAGATAGAGCGCCCTTGAGAAGACTGCTCTCTAAACGCCGATATGTAAATTGCCCCTTTATTATTATTATTACATTTTGTGCTAGTGTTATGATAATCGAGTCAATATTCCGAAGGAATTGTGGTATTATAAGAAAGTTTTACTGCTTTCATAGTTTTTTTGTGAAAGTACTGGTTTCTTACAGGGCTGTTTGAATTCAAGCCGCTTTATAAGTATATTTACTGCGCGGCGAGTAATTTTCTTTTTTCCTTGACATTGTATCTTAAGTCCGCTGTCGCCACTATTATTTTCACACTTTAGCGTGTCGCCAGTGAAGGAGGAATCATTTTTAACAGTTCGTCCGTCGTCTCTACGTGAGATTGCGCTCATTAAAAATAAAGAAGATTCAAATGTTGTTGTGTAAATCGCGCTGGATGGTGACTTATTTTCATCCCCATAACATCATGGCTGGTGGTGGAATCCAACTGAACTGCTTTCTTATTGATAAGAATTATTTTATATTTTTTTATTTTTTATATTCTTATTCTTGTAAAAGTCTGTTTTCCAGAATCAACAAGCGTTTGTTACTACAGAACTTTTCAAGTGTCAGCTTTATATAATATTTAAAACTCTCAATCTCCATAGATGAATGCACCATCCCAGTAGATAGTTGATATTAGTTAATTATTTATGATCTTTGTACTTGGCAGGAATTAAAATATGGTTGTATTATCTTAGTTAATGGTTTAGTTAAGTAAATGATCATATATTCTCCGTTGAGATTAGTAGATGGTCGAGAGTAGCTAATGTTTGTATGGTATCATGAAAAATATGTCACTAATTGAGCAGAGGACTTTAATGATAATAAGTGATGGTATACTATTCCAGGAATATTAAATACGATATTTAAATAAAATCTTCGGAGGGGTAGCGTCTCTTCTTGAGATGACAATTTAAAGGTGTTTCTTCTAATAAATATTTGGTTATTATATAATTACACAAGTCTGCTTTTACTTCCAAACGATCTGAACCATCATCTATGTAATTGTTATTTTTTATCCATTGTAAAACATTTACCATTAAAATCTAACGAATTGTTTTGGTATTTATGTTGTAGAACTCTATTCAATAATCTAATGACTTGACACTGAAATGTTAAAAAATCTATACAAAAATTTAAATTAAAGTGACAGATATGTTTCGCTTTACAGAAGCGAAACTTTTGTTTCATATTTAAGTGTCAAATCATTCTGTAATTAAAACGTTTTTATTGTAATAGTGAATCAAAAAGAACGAATGTACAACAAATCATAAACCAACCCATTTTTTTAATAAGAGAACAACTTTACTTTTACGAATTGGTCATATTCCTTAATTACAAATTTCAAACACATTTATGAATATTAATTGAATACATGGTTTTTTTTTAATAACCGGAGTCTAAGAGACTCCACGTTATTATGCCGACAGTGAGCCGATAACAGTTTTTATATTTATATTTTTTTAAGAAAGTACCGATAGTCATTAGTTACATAAATATAGCAAGTGATAAGACTTATAAGATGATATACATGATCCAAAAATCGCATTTAATTTTCTTAATAATATCTACATTATTTAGCTATGGGCGATACCGATATCAAAATGGCCAACATTGATATAGTATTATATCAAGCGAGTCTTAGATTAAACTTGATCGAAGTCCATATATTTGACAACGAAAAACGATAGTCAATTCCGTAAGAAGCATCCAAAAATGTGGTCACATTTATCTTGGAATCGTGCAAGCGCGAAATGGAAATTGCACCGTTTACATCTAAGAAGTGCATCTTCAAGAAAGATGGAAAAAGGAGAAGATGAAAAAAATGAGAGCAAAATTACATGAAGGGCGGTGTAGGAAAAGTTATAAAGAACACCACAGTAAAAGATGAAGTCATCTCATTCCTCGCTTTCCTCATTTTATAGTTTTGGAATTTAAATCTATTTTTAACATTCGACTGCTTTTTCTTTAAGACTTAGAGTTCATCTCAAGTCGCGTTTTAATTTCAAAAGTAAGAAATGTAATTATTTCTTTTGAAGAAAGTATTTTCGTGCAAATTCCATGACTTAACGGAACATAATTTATTAGTTTTCTGCAAATTTAAGCAAATTAAAAAAATATATAGAAATATTCAGCACCTTCTTATTGAGTGAAATAACTAAGTAGTCACGTTCACAAAAAAATAACAGGATTTCGATCTTATTTTATCTCACATAACAGCGTGGTTTTTGGTGGAATCGAAGTGAATTGAACTTTGTTTTTTCAGAGACATAAACACCCTCACAAGAAAGTATTTTTTCAATATTTTGAAGTTCAAAAGATTTGACCCATTAAATAAGGTATTAAAACTTGTATTGTTCATAAGTTATCTAAAATAAAAATTGAAATATATCCTTTCGATAATAATAATGATAAAATTACCATTTATATAGTGTCGTTAAGACAGCAGACTCTCTTTAAGGGTGCTCTAAATTGGAATTCGAATCCACTATTAGTGACACTAAAATTATTACAAAAAACAGTTCTGTATAGGAAGGTGGTGACTACGGCCATTATATTGAGTACTTCCCCGCATATGTTAAGAGGAAAACATATGTGGTAAGAATACCGTAAAAATATTAA
The DNA here is from genome assembly GCA_949825065.1 of Odontocerum albicorne. Lineage (NCBI taxonomy): Eukaryota > Metazoa > Arthropoda > Insecta > Trichoptera > Odontoceridae > Odontocerum > Odontocerum albicorne. The sequence continues at coordinate 17,955,885 of OX463850.1, forward strand.
GAAGGAAAGACGAATAACAAAGAAACCTTTGTTTCTTGCCTAATGTGATTGCGGCGCATTCGGCTTTAGATTTAGTGTAGTGTATGTGTATGGTTTTATATATAATCAAAAAAAATTATAAGATCTTCTAATATTGGTTGTACTCTAATACTTCCTAAAGCTGCACATGCCATCCATATATTTAACATTTAGAGTCAGACCATTCGACGCAACTCCTATCCTTTTGTGCCTGGTATTTGCTAATTTTAAAAAATAAGAACAATAATTTTCATCTAAAAACAGATTATTTTGCATTTTGCACGATATGTTTGAAAACTAGATATTTTTATAAGTTTTTCTAAACTATTTTAGATTTTTCAATTTAATTGATTAAATTCAAAAAGTAACGAGACTACCATTTACTAACAACGATATACGGTTTCAAAAGTTGGTATAGATAGCCCACCTTTACATATCACTGTCAATACGATAAATATAGATGATTATGCAACCCCAACAACACGGAAGAACGTTAACTGGTCGAAACAGATGTATTAGAAAACGTGCAGCAACATCTTAGAAGGTAGTGGAGGGAGATTGGGAGATAAATTATTCGGGAAGCTAAAGCTCAAGTGTTTTATGGCCATCTGAGGTAACAGGAAGAAAGATGGGCAAGTTTGAAGCTAAAAAATGGTTTTGATTTTTTTATGGATAGAAAGTCAAAGACGTGTAATGAATATTTAACTGTTCAATTGCTGGCATCTAAGCAAATTTTAAATTATGTGAATATGACAAGTTTAAGAAATGAGACGAGATAAAAATGAAAGTGATAACTGGGCAAATTAAAATGTGAAAAGTGATTAAAGGTGTTTGTGAATATCACAGATAAAAAAATATTAACCGCCTATGGATAAATTACAAGTAAAAAACCAGCATTTAAAAATACAAATTTTACATAGTCTTCCACTCCATTGATAGAAAATTTTTATATTAATTAATTAAATAATCAATACATTTTGTAACATTTGGTGACTAAATTCACTTAAAACACTGATCTATTTTGGATCTTAGATTAAAGAAAATAGAAAACGCATGATTATATTTATAAAGAAAATGTTGTCTCTCATATTATACTCGTATTATAGATTATTTTTAACATATTGAATTTACGTATCCGAGGTAGCCCATGGATGAATCAAAGATTCGGCCTGGGATGTTAGTTCGAGTTTTGCCTTCCAAATTTCATGATGATTTCTATTTAAGATATTTATTTAATAAATCGTCTACCACCCATCATTTTGCGCACAAACAAAATTTGCCTTTGTATTTGTATGTTCAAAGTACAGCAAAGTATGGAACGATGAATGTAAAAGAAACATTTAGTATTATAAATATTTTAAAAATGTATTAGTATCTTATATAATCCTTTAATATGTATAATATTTTTTAGAAAGATGTACCATATGGTATATTTTATGATATGATATGACCTTTGTAACCTTATTAGCGAAACACCTGTTTTCCAGTCTGAAAATTTTGGGTTCGACTCCCACTGGTATTAGAAATTTTAAATAAGGTTCCAGTCGGGCCTCTGTATCTTTGAAATATTTCTGGTTTGCTGGAAGATATGCAATATGACAATAAATCAACCAAGTTGTACTGTATATAACAAGTATATTACAATACAATATAAGATTTTTTTAAATAAATTCTTTAGTTTCTAAAATAAGTAAATGTGACGAAAAAAGAACGTTACAAATGTCGTGTTAAAAAAATGTTACTAATGGGTCAACGGGATTCATCCCCGTCACCTTTATTCACCCCTAGACGCTTCACTTTAACAAGAAGGATCCATGTAAATTTACATCCTCAGCATTTTATTTTTTCTTCTTGAATCACAATTTTTTTCGCAAACATCTATTAAAATACGAGTAGTTTATGTCTCAAAAGGCCGTATTATTCAAGATTTATTTTATCGTGAAACCTGAGAATTTTAAAAAGATATTTCAAGTTCTTGAAAAAAATATGTATATAATACTTAAAAAAGTGGTTTACAAGCTTAAATAATAAAAATAATAAATACACTTAATTAAGTGCATTTATTATTTTTATTGTTTAAGTTTGTAAACCATTATTTTTACCACCATTTTATTACTTTTACGATCATTCCATGTAACGGTTAGGATAGGTAGGGAGGAGAGAGCGTTAATTTTTCCTATCTCTAGACACTTTCTTCGTTTCCTCTACATAAGTATATATTTACAAAAAGTTACTTATGTTAGTTTTACTGCGTGCCTTTCATTATATTTAAATCTCATTCGCTCGGTCCAATCGTACTTTGGGTTTTCATCTTCCACGAGTTGCATTAGTGTTTACAATGTAAATTTGTATAGTCAGTCTTTCGTTACCAATCAATAAAAAAGTGCAAACTACCTCAAGGTGTCCTTTTTACCCTACTGTATAAATGTGTCTTTAGCTCATATTCATACTTAATGATAAAATAACTGCATTCTGTATTTTGTCATACATAAACAACCTTCGAGGCTTAATTGATAAGATGCCTGTCTCTGAACCTGAGAGTTTTAGATTTGATTATTTTTGTTACCAATTTTTTCAAAAGGGTCAGTCTAATTTTCACTCAAGGTCAATTTAAAATATTTCTATTTGGTTGAGAGTGATTGCAATAAAGTCGCTAGGTTGTACTATATACAACAAAAATGTAAAACAATGCTTATTGTATTGTACTACATTTTTTTATCAATTCATTTATTGCCACTGCATTGACTTAGGCTTTTCAATTAGTTTCCACGTCAACGTTTCACTCTGATATATCAATTTTGACATTAGTAGCTGATGTGAACCAATATTTCGGCAGTCTTTGGTATGGCTTGATTTGATTATATGGTTTTTAGTGCCCCATTGATTTTGTCTCCTATGGCAAACTAAATTTAAATATATTCCTTTATCAATGTATGTATTGTATTACACTTTCATTGTATACAGTACCCGAACCCGAGTCGTGGTTTACGTGAGAGTACTTGGAGTGCCAGGTTGCGGAACTACCTACACGAAGGCGTTTCTACTAGCATTCCTATAATCCTAGACGATTTGATTAGACGTTTTGTAATATCTTCAGACCTGGCGTCCATTATAATGGGCATGTAGTTCACATGCACTTTGTTAACAACTTTGTGGTATTTTTTGTTCCCAATGATAACAAATTAAGTGTAGGATACTGTATTATCGACATTGAACGTTTTGAATGGCGCTATCTATCTAAACTAATACAACAAAATGTTGCATTTAGTGTAAATAATACACCCACAGGTAAGAATATTATTTGAAACCTAAGAATTGATTCAGGTCTGAAAAGGTTTAAAAAATAGGTGACTTTTTGACAGGGGAAAAACTAAGGGTGTGGAGTTTTTGAAAGTTTCCACGTAAATTATGTAAATGAACGAATTATGCGAATTAAGAGCGTATGATGAAGATTAATAGGACATGATTTTGATATGGTGGTTGAGATTATTATGTGGTTAGAATTATGTGTATAATAATAAATTGGGGTTGAAGTATGTGTAGGGATGTGAATACTGAGAATATTTCAGATGAGTGTTTTAGAATTTAGGACAAACTTTATGGAATGCGGCCTTCGTCACAGCCCTTGTATATTTAAGCGCTTCTGTATATTCACAAAATTGTTATTTACTTGTACTCTACTGTCGTTTTACCATTAAAACGATTTAAATTGTAAATATATTTTTTAAATAGACAACCCACCAATTAAGATGACTTGTGGCACCAAATTAAAGACATTATGCAATCATATGAGTTAATGTAATAAAACAATTTTAACATATGACGATTTAAGATAATTTAAAGTTTCAACTGATTATGCTTCAAAAATTTAATAATCGATCTATAAATGGAAAAGTTCCTCGAAGAAAGAAGAAACGCAACATTCATTGGACGCGGTAAAGATGAGGATTTTAGTAAATCTAATCTGTCTCGCAAGGGAAAACTGAAAAAATACATGGTCTATAGTTTCTTTCACTCGTAGCCGGGATTATCCACAATATTCATTCTGTAAAGGTGACAGACACAACTATCTCTTATTCATTCTTATAATATTAAACCATGGTTTCAAAGGCATAGATAGGATTGATTAAAATTTAGGTCCCTTATTTACTCTAATTATATTCCAATTCAACGCCCATCGGTGTCAAGTATCATGCTTAATTTTATTCAAAAGAACAGTTACTGGCAGTGAAAAATCAGATAGGGGACATCCGATAGAACATACTTCCTTTGCCAAGGAATCAAACACATTCATTACCAGTGAAACCAATATGTGAAGGAGTCCAAGAGAAACAACTATATTTTTTTTGACATCAATTAGAATATCCTCTAATTTATTCTGAAATGGCTAATCATTGTCACCGTGAGAATCATACTTTTTCTATCGATGATGCCAAATTCTTACATATTAGCGGCAACGGAAATAGATTGGACAGATTAGAGGCCCTAGAAATTTCTAAGTCAGTATACCGATCGGAGCATCTGTTGAATAGTTATTTCCCCAAAATCTCCCCGCTCCTGGCCGAAATTATACCTAGCCTTCCCCTCACCCCTCCCGCCACCAACCGTTGAAGTGTCTATGTCGGTGCCAATTCGAACAGCATTTAGTCTTGTTTGTACTCCCCTGAAGATGAGGTGAAAGCCTTGAAACCGGTAGGGTTATACCGTCATAAAAAAGTGGAATAAACAGTGTTTGTTAAAAATAAATTACAATGTCTTTAAACCTCCACAACGTTAATGCCTTAACTATAAACAACAAATCAATTAGAATAACTTGGCTTTGATTGAGCAAATAATTTCTTGAGGAAATATAATTGATTAAGAAGGCCACGCAAGTAAGTCATCATTAAATAACGATAACAATCTCCGTGGTTTAGTTAGTAAAATGCTTGTATATCATTCCGGGAATTAAGGATTTAACTACTATTAAAACCTTGATTAAAAAAATATTTGATTTTTCATTTAAGATGTCTACCGTATTTCTGGTTGGTTGGAAGAGATTGTCACATGATAGTGAGCCTACTAGGTTGCGATGTCTATAACTAAGGTATAATATTATAAAATACAATACAATAATTTATCTAAATCTTCCTGTAACTACATTTACAACGTTGTGTACTAACCAATAAAAAATTTACATGCAACATTTTCAGGAATGAGCGATAAATTAGTCAGTTTCATTCAAAATTAATTATTTTCTATTTAGTGCGCGCGATACGCGCATGGAACAGCATTAACATGCGAGCTTTGAGATTGCATCGCGTCTGTGTTGCATATAAGCTAAAGTGACAGAAAGAAAACAGTTCACGCCACTTGGCCATACATCACGGTAGCTGGAGATAGCAGAAATAAACTTCCTGCGGCTGAAGGGCCCGGCCATTTGCTGTTATCACTGCGCTGCCTGAAACTAATGAACCTGCCGCCGCCAGTGATGAATATAGACCGCTTTTCAGTCGGCACTCATTGTATTTTAACCTTTATTCATTATCGCTACCTTAATCTATACTCTAAACTTAGGGATGTCGACTACATTGCCTCTTAAAATGTTATTTTAATTTGAGAGATTTATTTATTATGAAAACTTTAAGACTTAGAGAAACGTGGCGTGACCAAATAATTTAATTTCTAAAAGAAGGAAGAGTGAAAACCGTTTATAATAAGAAAGTCTATAAAGTAAAGATCGATGAATTTTGTTTTATAAACTATTAACTACCTCCGTGTTCTGTCTACCCGAAAGCTTTGGAGGCCATCTGGTTGTTTGGTAAGTTTGATCTCAGAATTGGCGCTTCGATTCTATATCTAAGGGTACCCTTGGCAGAGTATAAGAAAAGCTGAAATAAAGCACAAATAGTAATTACATGTCATGGACACAATAACAAACGCACCTTTAAAAAAATATCTATTTATTTTCAAATGAAATTATTGTATATTGTCTTAAGCTTTATTTGTTGAGTGCATAAGTTTTAAATTATTAAAAATATACAAACATAGGTAAAGCCAATTATAATAAAAATATACAAGTAAAATGTAGTGATTTCTTTCAATACAACATTTTTTTACATCGTCCTTTACTATCCATGGCGTTAGACTCTGGATCTACCTACCGTCATTAGCATATTTCAAACGGCAAATCAAAAAGCATTACATTTAGTATTTCCTGGTTTCCCCATTTATTTTTTTCCAATATACCTTCCTGGCTACAGATGAAATTGTAAAAGAGAGTTGCGCAACAAGAGCTGCAATTGGAAGTTTTAATTGAGTTACCGCTGTATAATTAATTAATAAGTTATGTAGATGACGTATGTTCATTAAAAATATATGTATTATACGTTTGAGAGCTGAAAATGGCGGCTAATTAAAAATTGCAGTTTTTGTTGCACCACCCTATGAAATAATAACTTCGGTCAATGGAAATCGATATCGTGATATGATTCAAACTTTTTTTGACATAAATTGAACGATTTGGACTTGGAAAACATGTGGTTCCAACAAGATGGGGCTACATGTCATACTGCTGATGAAACAATGGCTTTATTGCAGGAAAAGTTCTCCGACCGTGCAATTTATCGTCGGGGAAATGTAAATTGGCCGCTATGGTCGTGTGATTTAACCCCTTAAGCTTTGTTTCTCTGGGGTTATGTTAAAGAGACGTTTTATTTAAAAGTGTACGCCAATTATTCAAAAACCTTCGATTACCTTAAATTCCACATCAGTCGTGTCATTGCAGTGTTGCGTATCCATTTATGTGAATTAGTTATTGAGAATTTGGCTCAAAACCGAGGTAATCATTTGGCCGGTATCATTTTTCACACATAATTCTTATGTACGTTTATTACTCTGATACCAATAAACTAAATATTTAAAGAAAACTTGTTTTTTTTATGGATTTAAAATTGTAGTTCTTGTTGCGCCACCCTTTATAAGTTAGGTATATCAGCAATGAAAACCATATTTTTCAACAAAAAAATGGGCACATTAGAAGATATTGTCATTTAGTAATAAATCTACCAAATCGTACATTGTTTGTTGAAATATTTAATAAGTAAACATCATACGAACATAAAGCTACATTCAAGTATCACCCCTGTTCAAACCGATTTCCTTTATAAGATGTCTGTCCAAAATGTAAAGGGAGCAAACTGTTTTTTTTTTTCTTGTCACTCTAACTTGCATAACACACAGTGGCGTCTCGTTGATGCAATCTCAAAGCTCGCATGCATGTGCTGTGCACGGAACACGATACACCTTTAACATTGTATGCACCAAACAGGAAATTGTTCGCACTGCAGCTCTTTATTACAATATTTAATTGAGTTGTTTGAGTTCATGTAGATTTTATTTGGCGTGTAGTATTTGTACTCGTATACATTCAGCAGTCAAAATGTTTTTTAAGGAACAGAAATATAGCAAAAAATTGAGAGATTTTTATAAGATACATTCGGATGGTATTTATTTATTTAATATTTTATTTTGCGCAGTGTTATGCGCAGTGTACGAGTGTTATTGCGCAGTGTACGAGTACATTATGGCAATCTTTTTTGTTTAGTGGCAATCTATTCCAACTAAACACACTATTGAGGACCTCTGTGGCCTAGTTGGTAAGATGCCTGGACTCCACCTAGAAGTGACGGACTAGATTCCGTATACTACCTCAATAAAATAAAACAGAAAAGGATCCCAGTCTCATAGAAACCTTCCTCTGGTAACAATACTCACGCGGTAAGATTCCCAACAGATGCAATGCCGGACTGCGAGTTCTGTATCTACTCAAGTAATTCTAATCCCAAAGGATCTATAGGAATTCTAATCGAAGGCTCTAACCGACCGTAATACGACTGAATACAGTATTTTTTGTCTCCAGGCCACGCTATTCAACATATTCGAATCGTTAAAATATATCATACGAAAAAATTAAAACTATAAAATTTTTACTTGGTCTACTTTTTTATGATTTAGACAAAATAATTTTGATGTTTTAGACAAAAGAGTTATCCTACTCGTACTATTGGGTTGATGCAAAAGTTCATCCCGTTTTTGTCGCTAGATGGCGTTGTATCGTAAAACTGAAGTGTTAAACCAGAAACCTCAAACTTCACACGTGTAATACTCTCCTGACCTTGAGCCCTCCGACTATCATTTATTTATATCGCTTCAAAACAGCTTAGATGGTAAAACTTTTCTTCCTTGGAAGACTCAAAACTTCTATGAGCGTGGGATTATACCAGAGAGATGGATAAAGGTAATCCAACAGATCGGCACGTAATATAATATGTTGATTAAATGGAATTTTTAGTAAAATATTTTTCTTCAATTTTTGTATAAAATAACTTTTGCATCAACCCAGTATTTTCTAAATTAACATTTTAAATAATATTCCATTACTTTAATGACTTAGACGAAACCATTTTCCGGCATCTTTCTAAACTAAAAATAAATAAATTTGATGACTTAGACAAAATAATTTTACTGAATTAGAATTTCAATAATATTCTATTAATTTGATGATATTCTATTAACAAAAGAGTTCTCCTACTATTTTCAACATTTTAAATGATATTCAGTTACTTTGAAGACTTAAAAAAAAAATCTGTATTGTTTTTTTAAATAATATTCCACTATTTAAAAAATTTAGACAAAATAATTTTCTCAATTAGAATTTTTAATAATATTCTACTTCTTTGATGATTTAGACAAAATAGTTTTTCTACTATTTTGTACATTAACATTTAAAATAATATTCCATTACTTTGATGACTTCATTTTACTGTTTTAAGACACGTGTCTGCCGATCCGGAGGTTGCGGGTTCGATCCCCACTGGAACCCAGATTTTTTTAAATAGGATTCCAGTCTGGTTAACACTTAGGGCCTATAAAAACATCTTCCTGGTTGGTTGGAAGAGATTTGCACTTGGCAATAAACTCGCCAGGGTAAAAAAAAGACTTAGACAAAACTATTTTCCAACAATTTTCTACATTATTTTTTTCAATAATATGTCACTATTTGGATGATTTAGATAAAATAATTTTTACTAAAATTTGCTACATTTAGATTTTGTAAAAAAAAAATCCTAGTATAATCGTATTTTTCGCTTTATCAGAAATATAGCACAATTGTTATATATGTGTTATATAAGGTGAATGGATTCCCTATATATTATAAAATATTCCACGAGACGAATAGTCAACATTGTAGTTCTCATAGAATCTGCAGCGAGCAATATCTTAAGTGGTACTCGAGAGGAGGTAAGGCGAGAAAGATGTATGCATGTTTACTCTAGAATCACGTCTGGCATCTCTCAGGGGATCTTACTAATTATAACAGGAGAGCAATGCAGATTAATGCTGTTTTACTTCCTTCACTTCAAACAAGATAATTGCTTATTTTGTTTCTTTAAAAAAAAACGTTGTACATTGTTTCGCTGCAGACGGAAATTGTAAAGTAAAATTACTTAAATGCAATAAGTTAATTCATGATGGAATATTTCTTAAAAAATGTATTTGTTTTGTATAACGAACTACTAGACAAAAACGTTTTAATGCAGTGATAACTGTACAAATATATATAGTACATAAAACTTATTACACCTTATTCCTTTCGGGTAGGCAGGAAGGACAGATTTCTACACTTTGCTATCCACGCAAATAGTACTCGTATTCGACTCACCCACTTTAATTCAATATCTTTCATTTTCCTTAATCTTTTTTTTAAATTTATTAGCGACATTTTTGTTAATACCAATAAGTGAATGGTCACTTGAAAAATAAATATTTTTGATTAAATACTCTTTTTTTATATATGGGAGTGTGGTTGGATTATTTATGCATATACGTTTCTTTATTTTTTTTTGTTTTGGTTTGTTTGTATTTTTTGTTTTTTTTTGTACTTTTTGTTTTGTTTGTATTTTTTGCTTCGTGTAAATTACCTGCCTTAGAACAGGCATACGTCTAGTAAGACAAGAGAGTGCTTTGCACATTAAATTGTAAAAAATAAAAAGTATATGTAAATAAAAAATACACGTTTTTCTGTTTCTCATAGTTCTTACATTTTTAACATAAAATCTCACCACCTTTATTCTTCCATTCTTACGTCAACTTAACTCTTTTACGATTTAGTGAATATTTGTTGATTAAAAGTGTATTTGTTTTGAGTTTTTTTTGCCATGTTATTTGGTAATACACTCGTCAGGTTTTATTGTATTCAATGAAAGTCTTAAATTATACAATACAAGGAAGTCGAACAAAAAAACCATTGTCTTACATATAGGAGTCTCTAGCATGGTTGAATTGTTACAGAGGGCGATATGTGGCTTCTATGATTAAATAGTGTGGATGATGCGGTATGTCACTCATTAACATGATCGTAGAGTGTCTGGTTCAGATATGTCACTTATCAACATGACCGAAGAGTGAGGCCGGTGTGGATATGTCACTTATTCACATGGCCGGTGCGAATATGTCACTTTTTAGCACGGCCAAAGAGTGTGGGCCGATACAGATAAGTAACTTATTAATATGGCCGAAGAGCGTGACCGGTGCAGATATGTAATTTATTAAGATGGCCGAAGAGTGTAGTGCGGATATGGCACATATAAACACATGGCCGATACGGAATGTCACTTATTAACATGGCCGAAGAGTGTGGCCGGTGCGGATATGTCCCTTATTAGCAGAGTGAGGCCGGTGTAGAAATGTTACTTATTAACTCGGCCGAAGAGTTACTATACTAAAAAAATGTAGCGTGGTCCCAGTGACGTTTCACAAATTTGCCCCAATACAACCTTGTAACGACGTTCAGTAATTTTAATTATTTTATCAACTTAATATAAGTCTTGATTCTAATAAATAGCAAGTTATTTAGGTAAATACATTACATAAAACTAACAATAATGACAAATTAATACATCTTGTAACAAATTAGCAAAAATGTGTCAGTTTGTTAAAATCAAATAATATTTGGCGACGTTCGTCAAAAGTCACTACGTTAGTCTGCATTGGCTGGGGTATACGATAATTCATAGGGATGGGGTATACGATAATTGGATTTTCGATTTTTTTATATTGTACATAAAATTAAATGTTCGCAATTAGTATTAATTTATAGTGGAGCTTGGCTTATTTAAATATAGATACAAATCATACAATACATTAAGAAGTCAGTATAATGATAATTAGGAATTAAAACGTCAGTTTAGAGAAAAACAATTTTTCGATTTACGAAAAAAACAGTTCGATTTGTAAAAAAAAACGATTTTACCCCATCCCTTTGAGACATGATATTTCAAACGTCACAGGGACCATGCTCCATTTTCTTGAGACTAACTAATCGTAGAGTGTAGTCGATGCGGATAAGTCACTTTTTTAACATATTCTATCACCTAAATTAATTATATTGTATTGCCAATCTAGGAGGTACTTTTTTTTTAAACCTGGCGAGTTTATTGCCATGTGGCAATCTCTTCCAACTAATCAGAAATATTTTTTTATTAATATAATATTCTTTTTTTATTAACTGTTCTATTGTGTTAAAGTATGAACACTCAGAGCACAACAAAAACAAGAAACTTTTAAAACGTGGTGTAATCGATGAATAAGTCAAAGTCCGTGATGGTGAAACCGTGAAGTATTATCGAGATAGTTAGTATTATCCACTATCAAAAAGAGAAAGTTGGAGTACTTGAAATATATAATACGGAGAGACAACTATGAGATACTTTATTGCAGGGGAAAATTTTATTTCCTTTCAGTGACGTAGCAGGTAGCAGCATACAACCATTCTTCCCAATATCCTTTCCTATCTCGTAGGCGCAGATAAAATTGTTATATTTGTTAAATTTAAATCGTTCAATGATGCATGTTTTATTTAAAACCTACAATTCTTTTTTTTAACTTTTTCCTTAAAATTTTTACACAACACTGAAAACAAAACTCTTAAACCACTAATCTAGATGGCTATACTTTGTTAGTAAATCCACCAAATTTTACGGTGTACTAGGGGAGGTCAATAAACTCGCGGAATGAAGGAGTCAAAGGAGGGGGCGGTAGAACGCATGTTCCGATATAACTCATTATTAGTATATTCACCAAGTTTTAGTCTAATTTTGACAGTGTTGTTTAAGGTGTCGTCGGGAGAGTATGTCAAACGTTAATAACATCCCAAGAATGGAAAATATTGAGTGTAGCGCTGTCATTAAGTTTCTCACAAAACAAAGGAAAACACCTCAAATCATTTTGAAAGAGATGTTAACGGTTTACGGAGACTATTTTCTTCTAGAAAAATGATGGTTTACAAGTGGCATAGTCTTTTTAAACAAGTGAGAATGACCTGTTGAAATCACTTTTTCAAACATCATAAAAAAAGTAGAAAAGCTTGTGCTGGAAGATGACCGCCTAAACAAACAACATCTTATAAAGATGATTGGAGTATACCTTAGAACCATTTTGAATATCCTCCATCAGCATCTAGGGGTGTCAAAAGTCAGTGCTAGGTGGGTACCCAGAATGTTCACGCCACTTCAAAAACAACAACACGTCCAATGTTCACGACAGTTTTTGGACCTCTGCAGAAACAATAAACACGAGATTTTGAGCCTAATTATTACTGGAGATAAAACTTGGGTTCATCATTATGAGCCTGAGTCGAAGCAGGAGTTCATGCAGTGGTATAAAAAGGGCATACATCCCAGCTCCCTAAGAAGTTCAAAGTGTCGCAGTCGGCTAGAAAAATTACGGCTAATTTTTTTTTGGGATGCGGAAGGCATATTGTTAATAGGTTACAAATATAAGGGTGTCACAATAACAAGCTAGTACTACTCTGGTCTGTTGATGCAGTTAAAAGAAGCTGTGAAGGAGAAAATGAGAGGAAAATGGACAAAAGGGGTGCTGCTTTTGCATGGTAATGCACCCGTGCACAAAAGCAATTCTGCATTGGCTGCTCCTCACAACTGTAACACTAAATCCCGCTCCCTACAGCCCAGACATGGCTCCGTCTTACTATTGTTTGTTTCCAAATATGAAAAAAGAACTTCGAGGGAAGAAATTTACGCACGATGAAGAAGTTAAAAGGGCAATTTCGGTTTATTTTGAGTACGACATTAAACTTTTATTTTTCGTAGATATACCATAAATAAGGTTATTGAAAGATCTGCTAAAATGTATTAAGAGTTAATGGTGAATATATTGAAAAATAAGTTTATTTCCCCGTTTCCCCTTCATTCCGTGAATTTATTGACCTCCCCTCGTACATTGAAGTTTTTAAATAAATTAGAGGCAATATCTCCTGATTGAAGAACTTACAGGAGTGGTTTCATTATGGTACCATATATGTTCGGGGCTGCTACCTCAAATATTAAGAAAACCATGATATACTCTTCAAAGAAGATGACGTATTTATAAATATTTATTTTTCTTATCTTTAAAAGTCTGTACCTTTCCTCCATAAAAAGTGGAACCATATTTGACTGGAATGATTAAGCAAAGTAATGAATTGAATTTTCGGCGAAGCGATAATTTGATGGAGTGGTAAGGCCACGAAGTGATGATTGAGTACTTTCTCATATTATTACGTGTTTAAGTGAAGGTTTTAATTTGAAATTCTCGCAAACAGCACATCGATCAAAAAAGTGCCACGCCCTAATAATAAAATACAACAAATAATGTAAACTAATTATGTTCATCATCACTACTTACATTTGCTGGAAATAGGCAATGTAAAAATCTAGTCAAAACTAATTTAAATTGTACAGCAACTCATCACCATCACCATCTCCATCAGCCTGTATCTATCCACTGCAGGATGTAGGCCTCTCCAAGTTGTCTCCACAAAATCCTGTCCTTTGCACATTGCTGCCACATAATACCTGCATGCTTACGTATTTCGTCCACCCAGCGCGCCTTAGGTCTTCTTACAGGCCTTTTTATACCTATTGGGTACCACTGGATTACTTCATACGTCCAACGATGGTCTGTTGCTCGGGCGATATGTCCAGCCCACTTCCACTTGAGTCTTTTTGCAACCTCTATAACATCTTCAACCTTTGTTTGGGCTCGTATCCACTCATTACGTTTTCGGTCTCTTCTGGTATAACCTAGCATGCACCTTTCCATGCTGCGTTGTGTTGTTTGGAGCTTTTGTAACATTCGTACCGATAAAGTCCAAGTCTCGCATCCATATGTTAGTACTGGTAAGATGCATTGGTTAAATACCTTCCGTTTGAGGCCGATTGGGAGCTTGCTCTTGAAGATGTAGTTTAGTCGTTCAAAGGAACTCCAAGCTAGTTTTGATCTTCTATTTATTTCATTTAAAGTACCTTTCCTTACAGCAACTACTTTACAATAATTATTATCAGAATGCTACAAACGTGAATAGTAACGGTATTAATTTACTGCAACTTTTAGGATAAAGCATGCTTTTTGAAGTTAGGCCACAGCTCCTCAACTGTAAACACAACAAGGATGAAATTTCGAAAACACCTAACAATATCGCGATTTCACTTGCTAGCGAAAATATTTTACAATATCGCGATTTCACTTACTATCGAAAATACCTAACAATATCGCGATTTTATTTACTATCGAAGATGTCTAACAATATCGCGATTTCATTTACTATCGAAAATATCTAACAATGTCACTATTCTCTGTGATTTCACTAATATTATAGAAATTCTTTCATGAGAATCTATAAGTATTCTGTAACGAGAGAGGCCGGTCTTTTTTTTTCAATCAAACTGCCGTTCTTTTCGATCAGGCAACGAGAAATTCTTTTGCATACGAACATAGTATCACCAAATAATTAATTTGTGATTCACTGAGTGCAGCTGTAGAACCAGCTTCCAAGATTTATCTGATGTGCCCCATCTTTATTTACGTTTAGGATAGAATTGGAAAAAATATTACATTACTTCGAATATCATTTCATCCTGATTATATTTTGTTTTACTTCCTAAGGCTTGAACGAATTCCTTTCCTTCAGTTCTTGAATTATTGATAGAAATTCCTCATTTTGTTGTGATATCTGTCGTGGGTTGAAACAGTTTATTGTACTGTATTACACTTTCGTTGTATACAGTATAATCTGGTGGACTTATTGCCATGTGACAATATCTTCCAACCGACCAGATATATGCTAAATAAGCCCTAAGTGAAAATAAGGCTGAAATCCATTTTAAAAAAGTCTGGGTTTCAACGAGAATGGAACCCGCTACCTTTTGGTTGGGATACAAGTATCTTAACAACTAGGTCACGAGGTCGTCTGTTAACGTATGTATTGTTTAATGTATGTATCGTTTAATGTGTGTACCGTTTAATGTGTGTATCATTTAATGTGTGTATCGTTTAATGTGTGTATCGTTTAAAGTATGTATCATTTAATGTGTGTATCGTTTAACGTATGTGTCGTTTAATATATGTGTCGTTTAATGTATGTATCGTTTAATGTATGTATGTATCCAGGAATTACTATACACACTGCTTTATTACTATACAGCAAGTTCTACAAAGTTGGTCGCTTTAAACCAGCCAGATGTTCCATGCTTAACCATGTACACAAATGAATAATGAAACAGGAAAATGAAGATACCTTTTTTAAAAACATGGATACCAACGGTACCACATCCACGGATTGGAAGTATATGTACTCGTATTACAAACTAGGCCACGGCGATCTTCTAAAATGTACACACTTCATACGACAAATGACCAATTATGTATCGAATGATCACATTTTCCCTTTCATATTTAAATTTTTATCACACGCGTTTCAAATGTAAAGGAGTACAAAGCATTTTCATAATTCGCATTATATACGTATATCATGTGCGAAATTGTTGAGCCATATAACTTTTCCTCCAGCACCTGCATGTGACAAGGAGTACCACAAAAAATGTATTTTGGAGCGGCTTTGACCGAAATGAATCCGCTTTTTTTCTGTCACCTTTTTCCTTTTCCCTCATTTGAGGTGAGGTAAAAAGAGGTGGAATACATTAAGTGCTCTTCATATTATTTGAAGGTAATATATAATATGAGAGAAATTGCGTCATATTTTTTTTTAAATTTCTACTTTGTAATTGCTGATGAACTATTTTCGTAAAAATGTAAAATTACCGAATTCGAGTGGCACTTGGATATGGTTTGGTCATTATAACAAATGAATGAGGAAATACTAACGAAACAAATATTAAGTGAAAATTTGACTGGAAGGCATGGTTGAAGAAGAACAGGGGAATTATTGTTGGATCAAGTTGATGATATTTTGAAAGAAGGAAGCATAGAAAGTCAGAAAAATCATAGTGATATTAGATGGTGTATTAAATAGAAGATGCGAAGGATGTGTGTCAAGATAGAAAAGTCTAACTCTCTGTCTTCTCTGCCTACCCCGATAGCGAAATGGCGTGATGATTTATGTGTAAATGAAAAACAGACAGATAATTGTATTCAACATTTCCTTATTGGAAATTCGGACATATTGAAGAAAATGGCCGGGAGACAAAATTATATTCGAGTTAAGAACTAACTATTGATAAAACTACCGCTGCGTGTATCATATTTTTCGTTTATCGGTTATTTGTTTTTTTTTAATATTGAATGCTTTTTGGGTGTCAGTTTATTTTGACGAGGTATAACTCGGAAAATGACAGAATTGACTCATTTAAAATATTTATGACCCATATATTGTATACGAGTATATTTATTCGTGACGTTTTTGTGAAATGAATAAATACGTTCTTAATGGGTCTTTTATGGGTGCAAATATTCGGCAATACTTATTTTTCACCCTTACATAATATATCAGGGTGATATCAGGAAATAAATAAAATGGCTCCTCGAATAAACTTTGCATTCAGTCCCGCAGTTTTGTAGGTTGGCCCTGTATGTTTGGAGTTTATAGGGCGACACACGTATATTTGGACTTTATAGGGCCACATTATATTTACCTTAAAATGCGCAATAAATATATTAGACATACATACATATATCATCACGCCACGTCCGTAACGAGGTTGACTGAGAGAATAGATCTCCTAAGTTTTTTTCTTCTAAGCGCACATCTTTCACTTCATCCACATTTATGCATCTCGTCATGCACAATTCTCAATTATTCATACTTCTCACTTTACCTTTTAAACTTACTAATCACGTTAAAGACTTTGGTAAACATATAATAATGAAAAAAAAAAAGATCTATTCAGATTGAGGGAGGACTTCGTGAAGTTAGCCATTAAAAAAATCACCTGACGAGTGGTATCCCCCAGAGATACAAATACTGAGTGGACATGAAAAAACCCCGGTTCCGTTTGGGTTCCGGCCGCTTGCCACGTTGGCACTTTTTGCGTGGGACATTAGACCTGGCGGCCTGGACCGTGTAAATTACCTTAACCCACAAAGGACTACAACGTTTAATCCGAAACAATTAAAAAAACTTGAGGGGATGAATATGGCTTTTTTTCTTACGAAAGTGGTAAATAATTCTTTTTTGGTTGGGTAAAGAAACAAAATTCCTATGGTATGTGTAAATTTAGGAACGTCTTGCAAACATCCCTTTTTGAGGAAGTTTATCAAAATTTATGATTAATAAATACATTTATATGAATACTGCACACATCTTCTTCTTCTTCCTGGCACTGTTCCAACTCATTGCCTAGGTAGGCTGTTGGGGTCGGCTCTTCTCGTTCTCAGGCTGTATATTCTTCAGTTCTGGGTGTCACTTTCATCTAGGCCGATTTTCTGCAGACTTCTCTGAAGCATTGAGTCATCCAGGAGTTCTTTGGCCTTCCTCTGGATGTCTGTCGAAGAAGATTCATAGACATTGCCTGATTTACAGTATGTTCTGGTGGTCTCCGTCTTATGTGCCCGTAGCATCTCAGCTGTCGCTCTTCCCGCTTACTATTTATTTCAGTGATCCCCAGGCTACCACGAATACTACACACATCTGCTACACCTAAAGTCGAGTGTGTTACTATCACATACTGAAAGATCTACAAGTATTTCTTTGTAGATCGTCTTCCCTTGGTAAGTTTTCTGCGATTTTCTTCCCAAATATATTTTTCCAAAAATATACTGATGTGGTGAAGTACCCATTCTAATGGCCGTAGCCTTCATCTTCCTATACATTCACCCTAGCTGGGTTTATTTCATAATATTTTTAATCTGTCAATAATATAGGGTTCGATATCCGAGTAAGAGCACCCTTAAGGAGAGTCAGCTCTCTAAATGGTGCTATTTAAATTGTCCTTTTATTATTATTATTATTATTAGATTTGTGCAAAGGTAGCTGTCCATATTTCACGTTAGATATTTTTTTTTGGTTTAACCCAACTCTTACAAAATATTCGGACCTTTAATTTTCCAAATACGAGTATAGTGAGAAACATACAACTCTATTGCTTGAATTGTCAAGTCATGTGCACGGTACAGTTTTTCCTTGTTTGCGCAATGAACAAAAATATCAAGAAGTAGAAAAATAAAAAAAAGGTATAAAATAACGACATTTTACAAAATACACGATATACTCGTAATATGTAAAAATAACATTTAAATAAATATCATGTTATAAATAACACAAAAAAAATTAACAAGACTTGACTAAATAAATGAGTTTTTTTATTAAGGTATAGAGAGCGACATATGAAACACGTCTATTTGAGGATACATATAGTTAAAAAGTGTGATTGCCCTACCCATTGACATTTCCAAAGAAAGGTTTGTTCTATACAAGTATATGGTATAGGTTAATAATAGAAGGTGACATTACAAGTTACAGTTCAAGAGTAAAGTATGTTTCTCAAAAGCACAATATATAACATAATTATAACTAAAATAATATTTCCTTTTTTAGACTTGAATGATGTGTGATTGATAGATTATTTATCTTTTTTTTTAAAGTTCCGGCATTACGTTCGTAAATCTTTGCAAATATTTATATTAGTTTCGCTGTGATAATGAAGTACGTAAGTTAATACATCAATTGTATAATATCACAAAAGAACTTCATAAATTAATAAAAACCCTACAAAACAAAAGTGTCTGGCACACAAAACGTTAAAGGGACGCCCTGGTCAACGGTAGGAGAGAGAGATCCCAAAAATGTCAGAAACACATCCCTTTCCAGAGTACCTCTGTGACGTGATTAATTGCGCGAGATCCTAGCACCGCGAGCGTCCTCCCTCCGTACTTGTATATTTCTACCCTGCTGGACCCTCGGTGGGACAACCCTTCCTGCATATTATACCGGTCATCGCAATATGGTCGCGCCACTTCAGTTCACTCTGTCAAATGTTATAATGGTTTCTATTAAAAAATATATGACTCACTGTGTGGCATGTTTTTATTTCAATAATAATAATTCTGTCGCTGACAACTGACAGCGGTTTTAGTAATTGCATTGGGGATTTTAATAACTTACCCTATTAAATTTATTATCTCGTAACGCTCTAGTTATATACAAATCATCACGCCTTGTCTCTTGAGGGGTAGATAGAAAGAACAGGTCTTCAAACTTTCCTATCCAACCGTGCCACTTTCACCTCTTCCACATACACAAATCTCATGTACCTTCCATTATTTATACTTCTCGCCTTCTTTTAACACCTGATCCATTTGATACAGCCTTGTTTTTCTCCGTCTACCTTTTCCACGCATACCTTACACGCCTTGACTTGTATACTCGCTTAGTTATGTTTTCATCATTCATTCTCTCCAAATGCCCAAATCATCTTAAAACTATTTTTTTCATTTTTACTTAAAATATCTACTTTATCCAGATATTAATTTCTGGTGTCTTTATTCCACCTTCTTTTAAACATTTACATTTTACGAATTTTCCTTAGTGAACGCATCTCTACAGACTTATTAATATTTTTATCCTTACTCCGCCAGGTCTACATTTCACTTCCATACATCAAGTGTTATCATTTTGTGCTATTCATGATATAGCGCGGTAGATACACATTTCATTGAGTGCTCCGTTTACATTGTTCCCTGTCGCTACAACCTTTATTTCAATGTCCCTTTCAACTCAACCATATTCCATCTTGCAATACTCTAGTTATCTGCTGAAAAATCTGAGGTAGCGTTTCCCGTGTCAATAACCTAGTGAACAGTTGACATGTAATTTATTATTGGCTTCCCTATCTAATACATTCTCGTTCTTTCATACATAATTTCTACTAAATTTATTAAGTGGCACTCGTGAACTGCATTTATATACAAGTAAGCTATTTATTGTTGCTCTATGCAAAGTGAGCCTTAAACATGAGTATTTAAGGCTTCGATACAGTAAAGTCAATACTTTTACAGCTTTCATTTCATCGTATTTTTTTAAGATTAATAGTTTTTCGATGAGAAAACATATTTGGTAGATTAACATTGCGGAGTAATTGATAAATTAAAAAGGTTGAATTTATGGAACCAATTTAAAAAAAAACATCTTGTTTAGTTCATACACGTTTAAAGGTATTTTGTTTTATTTTCTTATGCTTTTTATATCAATAAAAGAGAGAGGTCAATTAAGAGGTCAATTCATACGAATGTACTGCCAGCCATGGTATATTGACTATACTCGTATGTGTTTTATGGATTTAAAAAAAATATATTTAAGCCTAATTATTCAGGTGGTTAGAACAAGAAGGTTTAATAATATCATTGTCGTTCAAAGTATTGAATTTTATTGCATTGAATAGATTTTTTCAAAGGACCGGAAAATATACAGTAAATGTGTTAATGTTTTTCCGAGATAGTAACCAGCAATTAAAGCGCGTTTAGAATGACTTTGGTCAGTTAATTTTACTTGAGAATAAAAATGAAGTTTTTTTAAATATTTATTATGATTTATGTTTCAAACATTCAAATTTTGTTTTTTATAATATCAAGTTGTTCATTACCCTCACAAAACTATTTGTGAAAATAAAAGTATTCACCCGACGGAGAAGCTTAGCGTGAGTTTAGTACATTTGGCACAAACACCTGACTATACGATGCTTGAAATTTGAGATAAAACATTTCGAAAACAAAAAAAATCTCTGCATCATCGTGTAATCCGACAAAAAATCTCTTTAGAAACTCTTTATACAGAGATTTTTTTGTTGACGTGGCGCGAGTACTTCATTTAAAATGTATTTTTACCTGTGGCTCCATCTTGATACGGAGTTTTGAATAAATCGACCAAAAAACCATTAGTGTAATTGCAACAGAAAAGTCTCCACGTTTTGAGGACGAAATAGTGGTAAAAAAAATGTAATGCATGTTGACATCAAAGCCCGACCATATTCGAAGCTTTTTATGAGTTTTCCTGCACCACTGTTTTACATATAGCTTTTGGATTATGAACGGTCTTTTTCGGTTTATTTTCTCATCTAAAACCGAATTTATGTAAGCTGTTCAAGAATAAAAACATAGGGTTGTTATAGTTAATATTTATGATTTTGAGAAATTTTATGAGATGGTCATTTTTATCAAAGCTGTTTCCAAATCGAATTATATAATATACTATATTTTATTATACTCAAATAATTAACCTAGAAAATGCTAAATACATTAGTCGTCAACACATTCAGTACAAACTCTGCTGCATTTATTTAGTATAGTATATTTTTAACAACATTTAAAAATGTTTTTTAAGGAAAATATAATGGTATGAATGTATGGCTAAACTATTTCAAGTATCCAAAATATGTTATGTCAAGAAAATTGATGATCGACAAATTCAAAATATTCGGAAATGTCCAAAATATTTCAAAATTTTGAGGAAGTTCAAAAATACCTCACAATATAGCAAATTCTTGAATAATCGAAAAATTTCGAAAAACTCCCGAAATTATTGCAAGCTGTTGTTAAGGTAGTATTTTACCATTTAATGAAAGTTATATGTGGAGTATCGAAGGTCGTGTAGCCGTTAGGGTAATAACAAAACTACCATAAAATAAACGATTATAATAGCCAGAAATCTCATCGAAGCTGGCTTGACCACAGCCTCGAAGAACGTTAAGTACCAGACTTAGGACCAACCTAAATGGAAGCGTTTTATGATATATCTATTTTGGTGGAACATAAGTATATGGTAATAGTGAAAAAAATACATCAATCAAAAAGCTATATTTTAAAACGATCGTTTTTCGATTTGCGTGCAGTTAAATTCCTCAAGCAGTAACTTGGGGGAAACTAAGGTTGGCTCATCCTGAAGATATATGCGAAGCAAAAGAAAACTGTAAAGAAACATGATGTAATATTCTGGTTTTGCAGCCCCATTGATTGATATATTTATATTCAAAATCGACATTTATTTTGGTATATCCAATATAAAAATTCTTATAAAATCCAATCTGAACAATTTACAGCGTGTGTGTGCAGATGCCACGCCCATTACATGGTCAATCGATGTTTCAGTTAATATTAAATACCTCTATTATCAGTAATATGTCAAATGGAGCTGATTGGAGACGTGTTGTTTCGTTGTATTCCAAAATGTTAAAAACTGAATATCGCATGGTTATCAGATTTCTTTGAAAAGAAGGGAAAACCCGGCAAAAATTAAATGACATTTAGATACTATACGCGGAGAATTTTCGTCATATTCCACAGTGAAAAATGGGGCTGAATTTTTTTTGCTTAGGTTGAGAATCTATAAGAGTTGACCCTCTTCAAGGCATCTCAGCAGACGAACACACTTTAAAAACTTCAAAATACTTTTTCAGTAGTATTGAAAAATTTATTCGTCTTTCTATAAAATGTATTGAACTAAAGTGTGACTATATTGAAAGATAAGAATTTCCTGTTGGAAAATGAAGCTCTGCAATACGAATTCCAAATCCATCAATAAATGTCATTATTTTTTTTATTTGCCCATCAATTGAATTATTGCCATAGACTTCCTGACGGATTTATTAAGTTCTCGAATTTTATTATGTGTGCCGTATGTAATATTTTTGTAAATTTATGATTTTATTTCAACAAGTAATTTTTACTATTATATGACGAATACATAACGAGTTATTTATTTGATTGAAACAATGATGTTAAATATGAAACAAAGAAATGAATAATATATGCAGAAACTTATCATATTTAATATTTCACAGTATCTTTTTAAATTTATATTTTCGTATACAACAACTCTGATTGCCACTTTTGACATTTTCAACCATTTCGGCAGCTGTTTAATACATGAACTAATATTTGTATTGTAAGCCTGTCAAGGTGACATTTCGCTTTGAATTGTATTTTCTTGTAGAACGACTAGACTCCGAAGCGCTGTTGTTAAGTATACGGAGAGCTCTCAGCAGTAAAAGTGACTTCCGATTGGCTGCAAAAGCTCGCCGAGAAAGCTTTACAAGTGGCAAAGCTTTTGCAGGTGAATTTGTACTGGAAGATTGATTGCGTAAACGAGTCAAGAAGTGGTTGATACTGTGGAAATTGAAAAATTATTGAAGTGAATGCATTTTAAACTTTGTAAAGAATTTTATAAATGGAGTGTAGCGAACTGGAATTTAAAAATATTTTTCAGTTTTATTTACATTTATAAAACAACCAAAATAAAAGTATACTTGGCGGTTGTTTTGCAATCTCTACTGTATGGATGTGAAATCTGGACCATCTATAGAAGACAAGTTTGGTAAAATTTTACCAGAGTTCCTTGGCCGGTGTCTTCAATATAAAATGACAGGACAATTGCACAAATGTAAGCGTTTTGGATGAGACTAAGACACTCAGCATATAAGCAATAGTTATAAGACAGCAACTTCGATGGGTAAGGCATGTTGCCAAAATCACAAAATATCAAGTAGTTAACTCTTAACTTAATTTAGGCAAAAGAGTCCAAATAAGTGATACAAGTATTCAATTGTGGCATTCATATGCAGAACAGAGTTGCATTACTCAAACTGTGTGGCATTCATACGCAGAACTGAGGTGCAGTAATACAAAAACGCAATCAGTGAAGAGGCACCGTGACTGAGAGGGTGACACTTTTTGAAACTCCAAGACGCGACAGTGAAGGAAAAAGGAAAAGTACAACAGGGCGAAGGGAAAAAATTGAAGCCATAGAGTTTGCAGATAATTCAGTATTAGGAATATTAAAGAATTACAATTCTGAAGTCTTGTAAAAAAGTAATAAATAATAAAAAGTACTTTAACTGCATCGCTACACAATGCAGTATGCAAGCTTGCGTTATTGCACCAGGATATGTTGCTCGGTACGCCATAAAACGTAACTGGAATGTAAACCTTGCAGATATTTAAATAAGCAGGAGGAATTTAATGTGATTTCCGAACGAACGCTATTATATGGGTTGAGTACAATGCTTTTAAGTGTTTGTTACACGTAGTAAATTTATTTCTACACGGTGATTGGACAAGGAAAAATAACTGTATTTTGAAGTGAACGGAACAATCAAATGTTTTATAACTTTAGTCAACCAATGAATTATCAAACATTTCATTTTTCATGCTTTGTCTCATTTAAGTCGTGCAACACCTTTCAACATATCCGAATCGATGATTCGGACATATTAAAGAACGTGGCAAGAAGACAATATTGTATTCAGTCCCCGTAATATAGGTTTTTGGTTAAGAACCACTGGAGTACGCAAGGAATTCGCGGTTCGTCGAGGCACATGTTGGTAATATTACCGCATGTGAAGTGATAACACCTGCTCACATACAAGGTGCGTGCGAGTATTGTATTGTTACTTGACGAATTATTTTGTCGAATTGGGACGGTTTTTTTTTGATACCATCGGGAATCGAACCTAAAACTACAATGATTTTAATCCGGCAGGTTTGATTAATGGAGTAGAAAAATGTTGTTTCTCGCCTTATTTTACTTAATATGTCAGAAAAATGGATCAATTTGGCGGCACAAATCATCCTAGTTTGGGTAACAAAAAAAAGATATAAAAAACACTGCAATGTTATTTTGTAACAAAAAAAAAGTAAAAAACTGAAAATATTCACGACGAAAAAAAAAATTAATCATATATTTCGAATATGATAATTTGCATCACTTTTTCTTAATATTTTAAATAAATTATTATTATGATTAATAAGTTTCTCACTTGAAACATACATAGTGACTATATGGATAAAAATATATATTTGCGTTAATTATGGTATGTCACGTCAAAACCTGCAAAATATGTATGAACCTTTCTTTAATAATAGACTGAAATTTCATGCTTTTCACTCGAAAAACTGCCGTAGATGACCAAGTTTACGAATATATGTACAAAATCACAACACAATTGTTATTTGTTCAACGTATTTTCGTGTTATTGTACCAAAACCTCTAGTATCGCGATATTTCAATCTTTTGCGTCAATGTTTATCTGTTTGAATACATTTTGAAGAGCAAAACCCCATTTCTCGTACAAAAAATGCTAGAATTAATAATGAATTAAGGCAAATGTGTGATAAAAATGTTTTGTGGAATTTATGATTAAAACAGTCGAAGTCTGCTACATACGTGGAAGCAATTCTTTGAAAAAGGCCGTAATTTCACACTTTTCACCCGAAAAACTGGCATTGACGACAAGCTTACGAATATATGTACAAAATCCCGACAGAATTATTCTTTCTTTTCGTGTTTTTCTTTCAAAAAAAAACTTTTGCTAAAAATTAATTTTTTGCATCAATATTATTTTGGTTTGAATGCATATTGAATAGCAAAAACCCCCATTTATGTACAAAAATGCGAGAACTATCAATGAATCAAGGCAAATGTGTGATAAAAACGCTTTGCGGAATTTATGATTTAAAAAGTCGAAGTCTGCTACATATGTGAAAGCAATTCTTTGAAAAAGGCCGTAATTTCACACTTTTCACCCGAAAAACTGACATTGACGAAAAAGCTTTTGAATATATGTACCAAATCACGACAGAAATACTATTTGTAAACGAGTTTTCGTGTTTTTCGTCTGTAATTTTGCGATGGTAATTTCGTCTGTAATTTTGCAGGTTATGAACTGTAATTTTGCGATAATTCCATTTTTAAGTCAATATTTTTCAGTTTGAATGAGTTTTGAATAGCAAAAACCCAATTTTCGTAGAAAAATGCCAGAATTATAAATAAATCAAGGCAAATGTGTGATGAAAATGTTTTGCGGAATACTTGATTTAAAAAGTCGAAGTCTGCTACATATGTGGAAGCAATTCTTTGAAAAAGGCCGTAATTTCACACTTTTCACCCGAAAAACTGGCATTGACGACAAAACTTACAAATATATGTACAAAACAATGACAGAAATACTTTTTGTTCAACAACTTTCCGTGTTTTTCGTCCCAAACCTCTAAATTTGCAATATTTAAATTTTTTGCGTCAATATTTTTCAGTTTGAATGAATTTTGAATAGAAAAATCCCCAGTTTTCGTGTAAAAATGCAAGAACTATCAATAACTCAAGGCAAACATGTGATTAAAACGCTTTGAGGAATTCACGTTATGGAAAGTAGAAATCTGCTGAACAAGTAATTACATTTCTTCGAAAAACGCCATAATTTCACACTTTTCACCCGAAAAACTGGCATTGACCAAAAAGCTTTTGAATATATGTACAAAATCACGATAGAAATACTATTTGTTCAACAAGTTCTCGGGTTTTTCATCCCAAACCTTTAATTTTGCAATATTTTAATTTTTGAGTCTCTATTTTTCAGTTTGAACGAAATTGGGAAAGCAAAAACCTTATTTTTCGTATTATGAAATACGAAAAAAATATCACGGGATTAAGGCAATTGTGTGATAAAAACGCTTTGCGGAATGTACGACATGTAAAGTCGAAATCTGTTAATTATGTTATAACATTTCTTTGAAAAAGTCCATAATTTCACACTTTTTTCCCCGAAAAACTGGCATTGACGAAAAAGCTTTTGAATATATGTACAAAATCACGACAGAAATACTATTTGTCAACGAGTTTTTATGTTTTTCGTCCTAAACCTTTAATTTTGCGATATTTCCATTTTTGAGTAAATATTTTTCAGTTTGAATGAGTTTTGAATAGCAAAATCCCAGTTTTCGTGTAAAAATGCAAGAACTATCAATAACTCAAGGCAAATGTGTGATTAAAACGCTTTGAGGAATTTACGATATGAAACGTAGAAATCTGCTAAACAAGTTATTGCATTTCTTCGAAAAAGGCCATAATTTCACACTTTTCTACCCGAAAAAGCTTTTGAACATATGTACAAAATCACGACAGAAATACTATTTGTTCAACAAGTTCTCGGGGTTTTCGTCCCACACCTTTAATTTTGCAATATTTCAATTTTTGAGTCAATATTTTTCAGTTTGAATGAAATTTGAAAAGCAAAAATCCTATTTTTCGTATTAAAATTCAAAATTATCATGGGATCAAGGCAATTGTGTGATAAAAACGCTTTGCGGAATGTACGACATGTTAAGTCGAAATCTGTTAATAATGTTATGGCATTTCTTTGAAAAAGGCCATAATTTCACACTTTTCATCCGAAAAACTGCCATTGACGAAGAAGCTTACGAATGTTTGTACAAAATTACGACAGAAATACTATTTGTTCAACGAATTCTCGTGTATTTCGTCCTAAACCTTTAATTTGGTGATATTTCCATTTTTAAGTCAATATTTTTCAGTTTGAATAGGTTATGAATAGCAAAAACCCCATTTTTTGTACAAAAATGCCAGAATTATTAATGAATCAAGGCGAATGTGTGATAAAAATGTTTTGCGGAATTTATGATTAAAAAAGTCGATGTCTGCTACATATGTGGAAGCAATTCTTTGAAAAAGGCCGTAATTTCACACTTTTCACCCGAAAAACTGGCATTGACGACAAAGCTTACGAATATATGTACAAAACAATTACAGAAATATTATTGGTTCAACAACTTTCCGTGTTTTTCGTCCCAAACCTATAATTTGCGATATTTCAATTTTTTTCAGTTTGAATGAACTTTGAATAGCAAAACCCCCAGTTTTCGTGTAAAAATGCAAGAACTATCAATAACTCAAGGCAAATGTGTGATTAAAACGCTTTGAGGAATTTACGATATGAAACGTAGAAATCTGCTAAACAAGTTATTGCATTTCTTCGAAAAAGGCCATAATTTCACACTTTTCTACCCGAAAAAGCTTTTGAACATATGTACAAAATCACGACAGAAATACTATTTGTTCAACAAGTTCTCGGGGTTTTCGTCCCACACCTTTAATTTTGCAATATTTTAATTTTTGAGTCAATATTTTTCAGTTTGAATGAAATTTGAAAAGCAAAAATCCTATTTTTCGTATTAAAATTCAAAATTATCATGGGATCAAGGCAATTGTGTGATAAAAACGCTTTGCGGAATGTACGACATGTAAAGTCGAAATCTGTTAATAATGTTATGGCATTTCTTTGAAAAATGCCATAATTTCACCCGAAAACCTGGCATTGACGAAAAAGCTTTTGAATACATGTACAAAATCATGACAGAAATACTATTTGTTCAACGAGTTCTCGTGTTTTTCATCCCAAAATTTTGATTTTGCGATATTTCCATTTTTGAGTAAATATTTATCAGTTTGAATGAGTTTTAAATAGCAAAAACCCCATTTTTTGTACAAAAATGCCAGAATTATTTATGAATCAAGGCGAATGTGTGATAAAAATGTTTTGATGACAAATCTTACGAATATATGTACAAAACAATGACAGAAATATAATTTGTTCAACAACTTTCCGTGTTTTTCGTCCCAAACCTCTAAATTTGCCTTATTTCAATTGTTTGCGTCAATTTTTTTCAGTTTGAATGAATTTTAAATAGCAAAACCCCCAGTTTTCGTGTAGAAATGCAAGAACTTTCAATAACTCAAGGCAAATGTGTGATTAAAGTGCTTTGAGGAATTCACGATATGAAAAATAGAAATCTGCTAAACAAGATATTGCATTTCTTCGAAGAAGGCCATAATTTCACACTTTTCACCCAAAAAACTAGCATTGACGAAATAGCTTTTGAATATATGAACAAAGTTACGACAGAAATACTACTTGTTCAACAAGTTCTCGTGTTTTTCGTCCCAAACCTTTAATTTTGCAATATTTGAATTTTTAAGTCAATATTTCTCAGTTTGAATGAATTTTGAAAAGCAAAATCCCCAGTTTCCGTGTAAAAATGCAAGAACTATCAATAATTCAAGGCAAATGTTTGAATAAAACGCTTCGAGGAATTCACGTTATAAGAAGTAGAAATCTGCTAAACAATTAATTGCATTTCTTCGAAAAAGTTTATAATTTCACACTTTTCACCCGAAAAACTGGCATTGACGAAATTTTTTTTGAATATATGTACAAAATCACGACAGAAATACTATTTGTTCAACAAGTTCTCGGGTTTTTCGTCCCACACCTTTTATTTTGCAATATTTCAATTTTTGAGTCAATATTTTTCAGATGAAATGAAATTTGAAAAGCAAAAATCCTATTTTTCGTATTAAAATTCAAAATTATCATGGGATCAAGGCAATTGTGTGATAAAAACGCTTTGCGGAATGTACGACATGTAAAGTCGAAATCTGTTAATAATGTTATGGCATTTCTTTGAAAAATGCCATAATTTCACCCGAAAAACTGGCATTGACGAAAAAGCTTTTGAATATATGTACAAAATCATGACAGAAATACTATTTGTTCAACGAGTTCTCGTGTTTTTCATCCCAAAATTTTGATTTTGCGATATTTCCATTTTTGAGTAAATATTTATCAGTTTGAATGAGTTTTAAATAGCAAAAACCCCATTTTTTTTACAAAAATGCCAGAATTATTTATGAATCAAGGCAAATGTGTGATAAAAATGTTTTGCGGAATTTATGATTTAAAAAGTCGAAGTCTGCTACATATGTAGAAGCAATTCTTTGAAAAAGGCCGTAATTTCACACTTTTCACCCAAAAAACTGGCATTGACGACAAAGCTTACGAATATATGTACAAAACAATGACAGAAATACTATTTGTTCAAAAACTTTTCGTGTTTTTCGTCCCAAACCTCTAAATTGGCGATATTTAATTTTTTTTCAGTTTGAATGAATTTTGAATAGCAAAACCCCCAGTTTTCGTGTAAAAATGCAAGAACTATCAATAACTCAAGGCAAATGTGTGATTAAAACGCTTTGAGGAATTTACGATATGAAAAGTAGAAATCTGCTAAACAAGATATTGCATTTCTTCGAAAAAGGCCATAATTTCACACTTTTCCACCCGAAAAAGCTTTTGAACATATGTACAAAATCACGACAGAAATATTATTTGTTCAACAAGTTCTCGGGGTTTTCGTCCCACACCTTTAATTTTGCAATATTTCAATTTTTGAGTCAATATTTTTCAGTTTGAATGAAATTTGAAAAGCAAAAACCCTATATTTCGTATTAAAATTCAGAATTATCATGGGATCAAGGCAATTGTGTGATAAAAGCGCTTGGCAGAATGTACGACATGTAAAGTCGAAATCTGTAAATTATGTTATGGCATTTCTTTGAAAAAGGCCATAATTTCACACTTTTCACCCGAAAAACTCGCATTGACGAAAAAGCTTTTGAATATATGTACAAAATCATTACAGAAATACTATTTGTTCAACGAGTTCTCGTGTTTTCATCCCAAACCATTTTTTACCATACCACATTTTTGCGATATTTCCATTTTTGAGTAAGTTTTTATCAGTTTGAATGAGTTTTAAATAACAAAAATCTAATTTTTTGTACAAAAATGCCAGAACTATTTATAAATCAAGGCAAATGTGTGATAAAAATGTTTTGCGGAATTTATGATTTAAAAGGTCGAAGTCTGCTACATATGTGGAAGCAATTCTTTGAAAAAGGCCGTAATTTCACACTTTTCACCCGAAAAACTGGCATTGACGACAAAGCTTACGAATATATGTACAAAACAATGACAGAAATACTATGTGTTCAACAACTTTCCGTGTTTTTCGTCTCAAACCTCTAAATTTGCGATATTTCAATTTTTTGCGTCAATTTTTTTCAGTTTGTATGAATTTGAAAAGCAAAAACCTTATTTTTCGTATATAAATGCAGAATTATCATGGGATCAAGGCAATTGTGTGATAAAAACGCTTTGCGGAATGTACGACATGTATAGTCGAAATCTGTTAATGATGTTTTAACATTTCTTTGATAAAGGCCATAATTTCACACTTTTGACCTGAAAAACTGGGATTGACGAAAAAGCTTTTGAATATATGTACAAAATCCCGACAGAAATACTATTTGTTCAACAAGTTCTCGGGTTTTTCGTCCCACACCTTTAATTTTGCAATATTTGAATTTTTGAGTCAATATTTCTCAGTTTGAATGAATTTTTAAAAGCAATAACCCTATTTTTCGTATTAAAATGCAGAATTATCATGTGATCTAGACAATTGTGTGATAAAAACGCTTTGCGGAATGTACGACATGTTAAGTCGAAATTGGTAAATTATGTTATAGGCATTTCTTTGAAAAAGGCCATAATTTCACACTTTTTACCCGAAAAACTGGCATTGACGAAAAAGCTTTTGAATATATGTACAAAATCATGACAGAAATACTATTTGTAAACGAGTTTTCGTGTTTTTCGTCCTAAACCTTTAATTTTGCGATATTTCCATTTTTAAGTCAATATTTTTCAGTTTGAATGAGTTTTGAATAGCAAAACCCAATTTTTGTACAAAAATGCCAGAATTATTAATGAATCAAGGCAAATGTGTGATGAAAATGTTTTGCGGAATTTATGATTTAAAAAGTCGAAGTCTGCTACATATGTGGAAGCAATTCTTTGAAAAAGGCCGTAATTTCACACTTTTCACCCGAAAAACTGGCATTGACGACAAAACTTACAAATATATGTACAAAACAATGACAGAAATACTTTTTGTTCAACAACTTTCCGTGTTTTTCGTCCCAAACCTCTAAATTTGCAATATTTAAATTTTTTGCGTCAATATTTTTCAGTTTGAATGAATTTTGAATAGAAAAATCCCCAGTTTTCGTGTAAAAATGCAAGAACTATCAATAACTCAAGGCAAACATGTGATTAAAACGCTTTGAGGAATTCACGTTATGGAAAGTAGAAATCTGCTGAACAAGTAATTACATTTCTTCGAAAAACGCCATAATTTCACACTTTTCACCCGAAAAACTGGCATTGACCAAAAAGCTTTTGAATATATGTACAAAATCACGATAGAAATACTATTTGTTCAACAAGTTCTCGGGTTTTTCATCCCAAACCTTTAATTTTGCAATATTTTAATTTTTGAGTCTCTATTTTTCAGTTTGAACGAAATTGGGAAAGCAAAAACCTTATTTTTCGTATTATGAAATACGAAAAAAATATCACGGGATTAAGGCAATTGTGTGATAAAAACGCTTTGCGGAATGTACGACATGTAAAGTCGAAATCTGTTAATTATGTTATAACATTTCTTTGAAAAAGGCCATAATTTCACACTTTTTTCCCCGAAAAACTGGCATTGACGAAAAAGCTTTTGAATATATGTACAAAATCACGACAGAAATACTATTTGTCAACGAGTTTTTATGTTTTTCGTCCTAAACCTTTAATTTTGCGATATTTCCATTTTTGAGTAAATATTTTTCAGTTTGAATGAGTTTTGAATAGCAAAAACCCAATTTTTGTACAAAAATGTCAGAATTATAAATGAATCAAGGCAAATGTGTGATGAAAATGTTTTGCGGAATTTATGATTTAAAAAGTCGAAGTCTGCTACATATGTAGAAGCAATTCTTTGAAAAAGGCCGTAATTTCACACTTTTCACCCGAAAAACTGGCATTGATGACAAATCTTACGAATATATGTACAAAACAATGACAGAAATATAATTTGTTCAACAACTTTCCGTGTTTTTCGTCCCAAACCTCTAAATTTGCCTTATTTCAATTGTTTGCGTCAATTTTTTTCAGTTTGAATGAATTTTAAATAGCAAAACCCCCAGTTTTCGTGTAGAAATGCAAGAACTTTCAATAACTCAAGGCAAATGTGTGATTAAAGTGCTTTGAGGAATTCACGATATGAAAAATAGAAATCTGCTAAACAAGATATTGCATTTCTTCGAAGAAGGCCATAATTTCACACTTTTCACCCAAAAAACTAGCATTGACGAAATAGCTTTTGAATATATGAACAAAGTTACGACAGAAATACTACTTGTTCAACAAGTTCTCGGGTTTTTCGTCCCACACCTTTAATTTTGCCATATTTCAATTTTTGAGTCAATTTTTCTGTTTGAATGAATTTTGAAAAGCAAAAACCCTATTTTACGTATTAAAATGCAGAATTATCATGGGATCTAGACAATCGTGTAATAAAAGCGGTTTGCGGAATATACGAAATGTAAAGTGGAAATCTGTTAATTATGTTATGGCATTTCTTTGAAAAAGGCCATAATTTCACAATTTTGACCCGAAAAACTGGGATTGACGAAAAAGCTTTTGAATATATTTACAAAATCACGACAGAAATACTATTTGTTCAACAAGTTCTCGTGTTTTTCGTCCCAAACATTTAATTTTGCAATATTTGAATTTTTAAGTCAATATTTCTCAGTTTGAATGAATTTTGAAAAGCAAAATCCCCAGTTTCCGTGTAAAAATGCAAGAACTATCAATAATTCAAGGCAAATGTTTGAATAAAATGCTTCGAGGAATTCACGTTATAAGAAGTAGAAATCTGCTAAACAATTAATTGCATTTCTTCGAAAAAGTTTATAATTTCACACTTTTCACCCGAAAAACTGGCATTGACGAAAATTTTTTTAAATATATGTACAAAATCACGACAGAAATACTATTTGTTCAACAAGTTCTCGGGTTTTTCGTCCCACACCTTTTATTTTGCAATATTTCAATTTTTGAGTCAATATTTTTCAGTTTGAATGAAATTTGAAAAGCAAAAACCTTACTTTTCGTATTAAAATGCAGAATTATCATGGGATCAAGGCAACTGTGTGATAAAAACGCTTTTCGGAATATGCAACATGTTAAGTCGAAGTGTGTTAATTATGTTATGGCATTTCTTTGAAAAAGGCCATAATTTCACACTTTTCATCCGAAAAACTGGCATTGACGACAAAGCTTACGAATATATGCAGAATTATCATGGGATCTAGACAATTCTGTGATAAAAGCGGTTTGCGGAATGTACGACATGTAAAGTGAAAATCTGTTAATTATGTTATGGCATTTCTTTGAAAACGGCCATAATTTCACACTTTTCATCCGAAAAACTGCCATTGACGAAGAAGCTTACGAATGTTTGTACAAAATTACGACAGAAATACTATTTGTTCAACGAATTCTCGTGTTTTTCGTCCTTAACCTTTAATTTGGCGATATTTCCATTTCTCAGTCAATATTTTTCAGTTTGAATAAGTTTTGAATAGCAAAAACCCCATTTTTTGTACAAAAATGCCAGAATTATTAATGAATCAAGGCGAATGTGTGATAAAAATGTTTTGCGGAATTTATGATTAAAAAAGTCGAAGTCTGCTACATATGTGGAAGCAATTCTTTGAAAAAGGCCGTAATTTCACACTTTTCACCCGAAAAACTGGCATTGACGACAAAGCTTACGAATATATGTACAAAACAATGACAGAAATATTATTGGTTCAACAGCTTTCCGTGTTTTTCGTCCCAAACCTCTAAATTTGCGATATTTCAATTTTTTGCGTCACTTTTTTTCAGTTTGAATGAATTTAAAATAGCAAAACCCCCAGTTTTCGTGTAAAAATGCAAGAACTATCAATAACTCAAGGCAAATGTGTGATTAAAACGCTTTGAGGAATTCACGACATGGAAAGTAGAAATCTGCTAAACAAGTTATTGCATTTCTTCGAAAAAGGCCATAATTTCACACTTTTCCACCCGAAAAAGCTTTTGAACATATGAACGAAATCACGACAGAAATACTATTTGTTCAACAAGTTCTCGGGGTTTTCGTCCCACACCTTTAATTTTGCAATATTTCAATTTTTGAGTCAATATTTTTCAGTTTGAATGAAATTTGAAAAGCAAAAATCCTATTTTTCGTATTAAAATTCAAAATTATCATGGGATCAAGGCAATTGTGTGATAAAAACGCTTTGCGGAATGTACGACATGTAAAGTCGAAATCTGTTAATAATGTTATGGCATTTCTTTGAAAAAGGCCATAATTTCACACTTTTCATCCGAAAAACTGCCATTGACGAAGAAGCTTACGAATGTTTGTACAAAATTACGACAGAAATACTATTTGTTCAACGAATTCTCGTGTATTTCGTCCTAAACCTTTAATTTGGTGATATTTCCATTTTTAAGTCAATATTTTTCAGTTTGAATAGGTTATTAATAGGCAAAAACCCCATTTTTTGTACAAAAATGCCAGAATTATTAATGAATCAAGGCGAATGTGTGATAAAAATGTTTTGCGGAATTTATGATTAAAAAAGTCGAAGTCTGCTACATATGTGGAAGCAATTCTTTGAAAAAGGCCGTAATTTCACACTTTTCACCCGAAAAACTGGCATTGACGACAAAGCTTACGAATATATGTACAAAACAATTACAGAAATATTATTGGTTCAACAACTTTCCGTGTTTTTCGTCCCAAACCTATAATTTGCGATATTTCAATTTTTTTCAGTTTGAATGAACTTTGAATAGCAAAACCCCCAGTTTTCGTGTAAAAATGCAAGAACTATCAATAACTCAAGGCAAATGTGTGATTAAAACGCTTTGAGGAATTTACGATATGAAACGTAGAAATCTGCTAAACAAGTTATTGCATTTCTTCGAAAAAGGCCATAATTTCACACTTTTCTACCCGAAAAAGCTTTTGAACATATGTACAAAATCACGACAGAAATACTATTTGTTCAACAAGTTCTCGGGGTTTTCGTCCCACACCTTTAATTTTGCAATATTTTAATTTTTGAGTCAATATTTTTCAGTTTGAATGAAATTTGAAAAGCAAAAATCCTATTTTTCGTATTAAAATTCAAAATTATCATGGGATCAAGGCAATTGTGTGATAAAAACGCTTTGCGGAATGTACGACATGTAAAGTCGAAATCTGTTAATAATGTTATGGCATTTCTTTGAAAAATGCCATAATTTCACCCGAAAACCTGGCATTGACGAAAAAGCTTTTGAATACATGTACAAAATCATGACAGAAATACTATTTGTTCAACGAGTTCTCGTGTTTTTCATCCCAAAATTTTGATTTTGCGATATTTCCATTTTTGAGTAAATATTTATCAGTTTGAATGAGTTTTAAATAGCAAAAACCCCATTTTTTGTACAAAAATGCCAGAATTATTTATGAATCAAGGCGAATGTGTGATAAAAATGTTTTGCGGAATTTATGATTAAAAAAGTCGAAGTCTGCTACATATGTGGAAGCAATTCTTTGAAAAAGGCCGTAATTTCACACTTTTCACCCGAAAAACTGGCATTGACGACAAAGCTTACGAATATATGTACAAAACAATGACAGAAATATTATTGGTTCAACAGCTTTCCGTGTTTTTCGTCCCAAACCTCTAAATTTGCGATATTTAAATTTTTTTCAGTTTGAATGAACTTTGAATAGCAAAACCCCCAGTTTTCGTGTAAAAATGCAAGAACTATCAATAACTCAAGGCAAATGTGTGATTAAAACGCTTTGAGGAATTTACGATATGAAAAGTAGAAATCTGCTAAACAAGTTATTGCATTTCTTCGAAAAAGGCCATCATTTCACACTTTTCCACCCGAAAAAGCTTTTGAACATATGTACAAAATCACGACAAAAATACTATTTGTTCAACAAGTTCTCGGGGTTTTCGTCCCACACCTTTAATTTTGCAATATTTCAATTTTTGAGTCAATATTTTTCAGTTTGAATGAAATTTGAAAAGCAAAAATCCTATTTTTCGTATTAAAATTCAAAATTATCATGGGATCAAGGCAATTGTGTGATTAAAACGCTTTGCGGAATGTACGACATGTAAAGTCGAAATCTGTTAATAATGTTATGGCATTTCTTTGAAAAATGCCATAATTTCACCCGAAAAACTGGCATTGACGAAAAAGCTTTTGAATATATGTACAAAATCATGACAGAAATACTATTTGTTCAACGAGTTCTCGTGTTTTTCATCCCGAAATTTTGATTTTGCGATATTTCCATTTTTGAGTAAATATTTATCAGTTTGAATGAGTTTTAAATAGCAAAAACCCCATTTTTTTTACAAAAATGCCAGAATTATTTATGAATCAAGGCAAATGTGTGATAAAAATGTTTTGCGGAATTTATGATTTAAAAAGTCGAAGTCTGCTACATATGTAGAAGCAATTCTTTGAAAAAGGCCGTAATTTCACACTTTTCACCCAAAAAACTGGCATTGACGACAAAGCTTACGAATATATGTACAAAACAATGACAGAAATACTATTTGTTCAAAAACTTTTCGTGTTTTTCGTCCCAAACCTCTAAATTGGCGATATTTAATTTTTTTTCAGTTTGAATGAATTTTGAATAGCAAAACCCCCAGTTTTCGTGTAAAAATGCAAGAACTATCAATAACTCAAGGCAAATGTGTGATTAAAACGCTTTGAGGAATTTACGATATGAAAAGTAGAAATCTGCTAAACAAGATATTGCATTTCTTCGAAAAAGGCCATAATTTCACACTTTTCCACCCGAAAAAGCTTTTGAACATATGTACAAAATCACGACAGAAATATTATTTGTTCAACAAGTTCTCGGGGTTTTCGTCCCACACCTTTAATTTTGCAATATTTCAATTTTTGAGTCAATATTTTTCAGTTTGAATGAAATTTGAAAAGCAAAAACCCTATATTTCGTATTAAAATTCAGAATTATCATGGGATCAAGGCAATTGTGTGATAAAAGCGCTTGGCAGAATGTACGACATGTAAAGTCGAAATCTGTAAATTATGTTATGGCATTTCTTTGAAAAAGGCCATAATTTCACACTTTTCACCCGAAAAACTCGCATTGACGAAAAAGCTTTTGAATATATGTACAAAATCATTACAGAAATACTATTTGTTCAACGAGTTCTCGTGTTTTCATCCCAAACCTTTAATTTTTGCGATATTTCCATTTTTGAGTAAGTTTTTATCAGTTTGAATGAGTTTTAAATAACAAAAATCTAATTTTTTGTACAAAAATGCCAGAACTATTTATAAATCAAGGCAAATGTGTGATAAAAATGTTTTGCGGAATTTATGATTTAAAAAGTCGAAGTCTGCTACATATGTGGAAGCAATTCTTTGAAAAAGGCCGTAATTTCACACTTTTCACCCGAAAAACTGGCATTGACGACAAAGCTTACGAATATATGTACAAAACAATGACAGAAATACTATGTGTTCAACAACTTTCCGTGTTTTTCGTCTCAAACCTCTAAATTTGCGATATTTCAATTTTTTGCGTCAATTTTTTTCAGTTTGTATGAATTTGAAAAGCAAAAACCTTATTTTTCGTATATAAATGCAGAATTATCATGGGATCAAGGCAATTGTGTGATAAAAACGCTTTGCGGAATGTACGACATGTATAGTCGAAATCTGTTAATGATGTTTTAACATTTCTTTGATAAAGGCCATAATTTCACACTTTTGACCTGAAAAACTGGGATTGACGAAAAAGCTTTTGAATATATGTACAAAATCCCGACAGAAATACTATTTGTTCAACAAGTTCTCGGGTTTTTCGTCCCACACCTTTAATTTTGCAATATTTGAATTTTTGAGTCAATATTTCTCAGTTTGAATGAATTTTTAAAAGCAATAACCCTATTTTTCGTATTAAAATGCAGAATTATCATGTGATCTAGACAATTGTGTGATAAAAACGCTTTGCGGAATGTACGACATGTTAAGTCGAAATTGGTAAATTATGTTATAGGCATTTCTTTGAAAAAGGCCATAATTTCACACTTTTTACCCGAAAAACTGGCATTGACGAAAAAGCTTTTGAATATATGTACAAAATCATGACAGAAATACTATTTGTAAACGAGTTTTCGTGTTTTTCGTCCTAAACCTTTAATTTTGCGATATTTCCATTTTTAAGTCAATATTTTTCAGTTTGAATGAGTTTTGAATAGCAAAACCCAATTTTTGTACAAAAATGCCAGAATTATTAATGAATCAAGGCAAATGTGTGATGAAAATGTTTTGCGGAATTTATGATTTAAAAAGTCGAAGTCTGCTACATATGTGGAAGCAATTCTTTGAAAAAGGCCGTAATTTCACACTTTTCACCCGAAAAACTGACATTGACGACAAAACTTACAAATATATGTACAAAACAATGACAGAAATACTATTTGTTCAACAACTTTCCGTGTTTTTCGTCCCAAACCTCTAAATTTGCGATATTTCCATTTTTTGCGTCAATTTTTTTCAGTTTGAATGACTTTTGAAGAGCGAAAACCTTATTTTTCGTATTAGAATGCAGAATTATCATGGGATCAAGACAATTGTGTGATAAAACAGCTTTGCGGAATGTACGACATGTAAAGTCGAAATCTGTTATGTTATGGCGTTTCTTTGAAAATGGCCATAATTTCACACTTTTTACCCGAAAAACTGGCATTGACGAAAAAGCTTTTGAATGTATGTACAAAATCACGACAGAAATACTATTTGTTCAACAAGTTCTCGTGTTTTTCGTCCCAAACCTTTAATTTTGCAATATTTGAATTTTTGAGTCAATATTTCTCGGTTCGAATGAATTTTGAAAAGCAAAAGCCTTATTTTACGTATTAAAATGCAGAATTATCATGGGATCAAGACAATTGTGTGATAAAAACGGTTTGCGGAATATACGAGATATAAAGTGGAAATCTGTTAATTATGTTATGGCATTTCTTTGAAAAAGGCCATAATTTCACACTTTTCATCCGAAAAACTGCCATTGACGAAAAAGCTTATGAATGTATGTACAAAATTACGACAGAAATTCTATTTGTTCAACGAATTCTCGTGTTTTTCGTCCTTAACCTTTAATTTTGCGATATTTCCATTTTTAAGTCAATATTTTTCAGTTTGAATAAGTTTTGAATAGCAAAACCCCCAGTTTTTGTACAAAAATGCCAGAATTATTAATGAATCTAGGCCAATGTGTGATAAAAATGTTTTGCGGAATTTATGATTTAAGAAGTTGAAGTCTGCTACATATGTGGAAGCAATTCTTTGAAAAAGGCCGTAATTTCACACTTTTCACCTGAAAAACTGGCATTGACGACAAAGCTTACGAATATATGTACAAAACAATGACAGAAATATTATTTTTTCAACCACTTTCCGTGTTTTTCGTCCCAAACCTCTAAATTTGCGATATTTCAACCTTTGCATCAATATTTTTCAGTTTGAATTATTTTTGTATAGCAAAAACCCCAATTTATTTACAAAAGGGCAAGAATTATTAATAAATTAAGGCAAATGTGGGAATAAAACGCTTTGAGATTACGATATGAAACGGAGATTACGATATGAAAAGTAGAAATCTGCTTAACAAGTAATGGCATTTCTTCGAAAAAGGCCATAATTTCACACTTTTCACGCGTAGAACTGGCATTGACGAAAAAACTTACGAATATATGTACAAAATCACGACAGAAATACTATTTGTTCAACGAGTTCTCGTGTTTTTCGTCCTCAACCTTTAATTTTGCGATATTTCAATTTTTAAGACAATATTTTTCAGTTTGAATGAGTTTTGATATGCAAAAACCCCATTTTTTGTACAAAAATGCCAGAATTATTATTGAATCAAGGCAAATGTGTGATAAAAATGTTTTGCGGAATTTATGATTAAAAAAGTCAAACAAGTAGTTGCATTTCTTCGAAAAAGGCCATAATTTCACACTTTTCTACCGAAAAACTGGCATTGACGACAAAGCTTTCGAATATATGTACAAAACAATGACAGAAATACTATTTGTTCAACCACTTTCCGTGTTTTTCGTCCCAAACCTTTAATTTTGCAATATTTCAATTTTGGGAGTCAATATTTTTCAGTTTGAATAGCAAAAACCCCAGTTTTCGTAGAAAAATTCCGAATTATCATTGATGTCAAGGCAAATGTGTGATCAAAACGCTTTGCGGAATGAACATGTAAAGTCAAAATCTGCAAAATATGTAAGGGATGGAAGGCGCACGTGCGTGTGCTGTTTTATAAGTGCATGCTTTTGCACTTTTGCAAGCACACACTCTTGACAAACTAAACTCAAAGGTCTGATATCAAGGACATCGAAGTTCCTTGACGATCAGCTGGTTTAATCTACTGCAGTCTTTCGTTAGAGTTTATTTATATAGCGATATTTTTGCGTTACTTACTAGCGCTTTAATAATTTATGATAAACAGCATATAAGCTGCGGAAACACCAATTCTGATGTTAAACGGTGTTGGAGTAAAACCAATCCGGAAATGTATCCGTCAGGAATCGAATTTGTGATGCTCGGTTGTTGAACGTGAATATTGACCGTTAGGCCATCACCACCGACTTGATACTCTTATTAGTAAAAGGGTCAAATTCCTAAACGGGTAAAACGATCTGTTGTTTTACCTTTTGGATATATGTGTATGGTTATTCAAGGCGTATTGATATGCAGTAATTTCCTCTACCAACCATTTTATCTTGGATACGTTAAGTTGTTTTATAATATATTGTAAACAAACAAACAAATAACTAATCTCTAAACAATAATGGTAGAACCGGAGGAAAGTAATTGATGCAAGGATAAGGAAGAGAAACAATGGGATGAAACTAAATTATGAATAATTTTAGACTTCTTATATATTTTGCTCTTCAACGTAGAAAAGGAGTATGTACATCCGATATATTTTGGAAGTTCGTTCCACAGTTACGCGGCGCCGAGTGAACTCTAAATTTTGGAAGTTCGTTCCACAGTTACGCCGAGTGAACTCTAAATTAAGTGTTTAAAATAACGTGTGGTGTATTGGTTTACAAAGGAGTTTCTGTAAAGAAAATACAACTTGTAAAAATAGGTTTTTTTTAAATAATCTCAATGGAATATGTATTTTTTAACTATCACTAAAAATACATCACACACCATCACGTCTATACTTTGCATCAGACACTTGAACACCATCAATTATCCTTTCTCATAATCCATACGTGAGGAAGATAAAATGAAAGTGTGGCGGATAATAAACGATGAAAACTCCATTCCTGAATGCAGTGGCTCCGTGCAGCATCAATTACGAGGATAGGAAGACAGGAAGAGAGGAGGAGAGGACCGAATGGTGACGCTCGTGTGCTGGAGTAGCACTCTTTTGAGTTATGATACTGGCCGCAGCTTCTGATATATCTTTTCATGGTGGAACCGCAACGTCAACTCAGATGCATAAGCTACATTTTTCATGAAATTCGTTCAAAGAATTTTCAAAGCAGATTATTTGAATAATTTTGTATTCAAATTTCAACTATATTTTTTTTAAGCGATTCATCTACGACATTTGGATTTAACAAAGTTTCTGTAATATCTGGATGCTTCAAATATATGTAGAAAAAAAAAAAGTTAATTGAGGTTCAATAAAATATGTGTTAGACCTGTTTTGACATATACGAGTATGTTATCATTGAAACAAGAGCACTTTCAAACAACATAAATGAAGGCCTTTCAATGTTCAACTAGCAAAATAACTCTAAGGGTGAAATAGAAATACAAAAATATGAAGAATGTGTAAAACAAAAAAACATCGTTAATAGGGGAAGGCCGAGAAGACTTTACTGGGGAAATTAATGGATGCGTTTCTCGTGGCTACCATATTATTTTCTCATGTATTTTCTCTTGGTTACCACACCAATTTCCCATGTAGTTTTTCATGGTTACCACATGAATTTCCCATGTAGTTTCTTGTTGTTACCACATCAATTTCCCATGTAGTTTCTCGTGGTTACCACAAAAAACAAATCTATACAATTGGATCAATTTCTCTCGCCATTTTACTCGTTTCTATGATCTAAATTGTTTTGATTATTTTATCAAAGATTTATGAGAATTTGTTGTATAATATTTACTTAGGGATTTAAACACTTTAAAGTAAAGCGTAAAAATGGGGAGCTTATTGAACATATTGTAATTTTTTCTAACCATCCAGACATGAGTTACGCAGATTCGTGACGAACTGCTGGTACGAACATTATTTCCAAGAAAAAGAAAACAAAAACTCTTTAACACACTTAAAATCATTAAAAAAACAAATGAAGAAAATGGTGTGAGAAAATATTGAAGTACGTGGAACAGTTAAGGATGTTATATATAATATACCATATATATAAAATAGATAATATATAGACCCGTCGGCGATATCTTATGTTTAACCAATTTATTTTCATCTGACATATATGTGTACGTTTAATAACCACTGAAGTTTATCTACGAGTATTTGTTCTTCCGTAACGTCCAGCTAACATACGTCAAGTAATGAGAAAGTAGAGATTACACGAGTAAGACTAGTTTCAGCAGGCAAATACGAGTACCTTTGAGGTGGTGAAGGGAGTTAAAACTTTCGAAGATCCTTCAGCTCACCTTATTTGTTTCTCTCGCCAAGAATGAGCGGGCTCTTCTAAGATTCTGAGGTGGTTTAATGTTTTACTTAATTCAATTATGGAGTCATCTAATATCATATTATTGGTGGAAACGTCAAAATTGTTAAAAAGTTGAGGAATACCGATGAGGATCGTTTGAGACTTCTTATGATTGATGACTTCTTATGTTGTTAATAATAATAAAAATACAATGGAGACTTTCTATCAAGAACTTACTCCTAAGATACAGCTAATTATAGTTCATGATGAATTTTACTTATTAAGATATGGTATTTATTTTGTAGAACTTTATTTTATTACAAAATGGTTTGATGTTTAAATGTGAAAATAATCTACACATTAACTTAAATGGAAATGACAAATTGGTTTCGTTTTACAAAAATATTGTCAAACAACAATGATTTTGTATAACAAAATAGATCTATTACTAAACTTTAAGAAATTGTGTAAATTTTTTTCACATTTAAGTGTCAAATCATTCTTGAATATAATTAATTGTACTGTTCTAAAGAAAATAACAAAGAGCTAGTTTTATTTATATTTGTTGAAAAAATATTACCCTAAATTATGATTTAAAAACCATACTAACATTTACTAAACAAAAATATAAAATATTATTAAATATAACAACTAAAATATCAAAAACACAATGCAGAACATATATGCTGCATGAATTCACTAATTTACAGTGCAACACCACTAAAAGAAAAAAAATACTTCGCTAATATGTACATTACAACAACACTGAAATAAAAAATACTCAGAAATTAAATTAAAATAAAACAGAATCAACAAAAACACAAGATTTATATAATTATTAAAAAAAATAAGAAAGTCAAAATTAAAATGAAATAATGAAGTCTCTCATTCAAAACCTAAAAATGAGAAACACTGAATAAGGGTTCTCATGAACTAAATATATTAATACTTAAATTTATAAAAAAACGCCATTATTGAAAATACGTTTCTTTAAATTAAGAATATTAAAAAATGGAGCTTATACCATTTTCAATTTAACATTAGAGTAAAATGAGTTGTTACACGATGATTCTCTCCCTGGATAACCCTCGCCCAGAATATAAAATTGCATCCGGAGATATCAGTGCGGTGCACCAGAGTCTCGTATTATTTATTGTCTTCATAATAAAAGTGAATCCTCGCAGTAGCATCTGCGCTAAGACAGACGGCTTTAATAAACGTGAATGATGGGGTCCTCAAGTGTAACGGGGGAGGAGATCTCCTTAATATCATCTCTGCATTACAGTGCCGTTAGAGGCGCTTTGCTTTAA
The DNA here is from genome assembly GCA_949825065.1 of Odontocerum albicorne. Lineage (NCBI taxonomy): Eukaryota > Metazoa > Arthropoda > Insecta > Trichoptera > Odontoceridae > Odontocerum > Odontocerum albicorne. The sequence goes on from OX463850.1 coordinate 18,000,828, forward strand.
TTGCTCGTCGTTTAATTTTAATTTGTGTTTTTTAAATACTTACTGGATGTTATTGTAAAGAAAAAAACTAACGGCTTCTGAGTAGTGATTATGATTAATGTTAGTTTTTTCTTGTTCCAACTGTGGAAGTTTTGAAGTTGTATGGGCTTATGAGCTGTTTTAACTTGTGTTCTAACTTCAAGTGCTTTTAGTTAACATTTGTAATAAAATAGTATTTTTAATTGTTCTCGGTTTTTAAAGACATTTTATAATTTTCTTTACGAAATAATATGTGAACGCCTGTAGAAACAACTAGTGCTAGTTTATTTATTATCAAACATAGTCTTAGGGCTGGTCCTTTGGAAATAAAATTTCTATATGTAAAGTGATCTTTATTTTAAATCAAAACGTGTTTTTTTTTTACGAGTAAATCACGATTATTTCATGACTAAGACGGTAAAACATTGAAAAAAAAATCATGTTTATTTTATGCACTTTTCAAACTTTAAGCCCTTGAAAAGGGCTGGATGTAAGTTATGTGCATGAGATAATCGAGATTTAAAACAGGGGCAAGTGTTCTTGGCCCACCCTGAAGATTTTATATTTAATGAACAATTTTGGCACGACTATGAAACTAAATTACAAACACCTGTGTTCAACCTTAAAAGTGTGTAAAAAGTGTGAAATCTGTTATTATGGAATATTTCATCTATACTCTCCTTGTTTGTCAACTCTTCGTGCAATGTTTTCCCCATTATTATTTTTAACGGCTGATATACAAGTACGTGCGTAAATGAAAATTTATTTGGTAAGAATTAAAAATCTATGACTTGAGAAAAAAGTAATTTGAGCACACTATGTTTAAAAATTTTTTAGCAGCCTTTCCAATTATGTATAAAAAACGATTTTATTAGGATCAAATTGATATAATTTTAATTTATGAATTCAATTAAATCATCATTCCTAGTGTATTTTTATTTGTTAAAAAAATTAAGTGGGCAACATTAACACAACATCAATTGAAAAAACAGATATTCATTGATAATTTTTGTAGGCAGATTCTGTCAGGTGGATCCAGGCTCCATATCCGTAGTAACGAGCAATCCGCACTGTCATCAACACAATGCTAAAGTTATTTGGTGTCATACACCGTAGTGGACTTGGCCCATGTAGGAGCTATGTAGTTCTACTGGTAGTGGCAAACACAGTTTAGTTTTAGTGCCACTGACACAAAAAGGAAAATAATATAGGTAAGTATACATTCCAGATCTTATCAACATTATAAAAAGATTAATTTTCAACATGAAAGTCTAACTAAAAAAATTAATACTTGAAAATATTTTGATGTCTGAATGAGAGTTTGTGAAACTGAGACTTAATTAAAAAATAATAAGTTCTACTCTGTATATTTGGTTAAAAATACGGTAAATATATTTTAAATAAATACTTATACTGGAAAAGTATTTTTTTGTTGTGTTTTTACTTCCTTGAGTTTTTAAGTTATATTTATGACACATACGAGTATGGACCTGTAAGGTTAAAGCGTAAAATTTTCGAATACTTATTAAAAAAAATTCAATGTTGAAAAACAAACTTTCTAAACCATTTGTGAGTTACGAGTATTTAATTAAATTGGGTGCCATGCATATTATTTTCTCAAAATATAACTTGTAAAATAAAGATTTTTTATTATTTGAGTTTGTTAAAACACACAAATTAAAAGTTTTATTTAAAAACTACAACATCCACAGTTCATCTTGTACTTTTTTTGTTGTTTTATGTTTCTAAACTTTCCAACAGATTTTTAGTAATGAGCGAGACTAATAAAACACGCACGGTAATTTTGTTTGGAAAAAGTAAAAAATTCAACCACTGTGAGGATTAAGAAACATTACAGCATAATTTTCAAATTCTACCTTGATATAATAGCTGTAATAACAGGCAATTCATCAGTCACCCTCATTGAGGATATCAAAATCATAATCTCGAGATCTCTCTGCAGCGTTAGTACTTATACTCTGTATTGATCTTCCTCCCATCTCTTCATCAAGGTTCAACCATCCTCTTCCATTTCCGTAGCAGAGAGTAGGTACTTCTTTTGTTCTGCTTCTGGTGGAAACACTCGACCGCATCCCTCACCCTGCGTGAAGCATAGAGCCAAGAGTATAAAGGGATGAATTGCCGTAGGATACAATTTACATGCACTACTTTCGCTTCTTCACTTAAACAAAAGCCTTGCTAAAACCTCGGGCGGTTGCATTAAGTGCTCTTCTCACGATGATGATAGAAACCGCGGGGCTTTGTTCAGTTGTAATTTACAAACTCTTGAAAATGATATTTCGAATTGATATTAGCGTGGTAAAGTTCACATTTAATATTTACTCGTAATGCCGACCTTGACATTATTGGAAGGAAAAAGCATTGGGCGTAAGGTTTTTATCAAAAATTATTATATCATCCTTATAAATATATTTCCAAAGGTTTAATCTCAATCTTAGTATAAATGTTACTTAAAAGTAATTTAATTGTTTATACCAATATCTCTCCGCGCACCTTTCCATAACATACTTCCCAAAAAGCAGAGTTTTCCAATTCGTTCTAATCTTTTATTGTTCATCCAAAATGTCGCATTCACTTTTTCTTTCACCCTTCGCCATTACAATTACTTTGGATTTTGCAACATACATTTTCAGTTTTTCCCTTCACATTTCACTTGCAATTCATTTATTCTTCGATGTAATTTATTTTTAGTCTCCGCTAACACTAACATATTTGCATGCAACAGTCCAAATATATTCGCGTTCGATAATTTGGTGCCATATTTGGTACCACATTTGGTGTCACATTTGTTTTTGTTTACTTTGTTTATTTATTAATTAATTTAAAATGAAATCTTGTTAAAAAGCACAACCGTAAATTTTATTCTTGATGTAATTCTGCCAATTGTTTTTTTTCTGTATTGTAAAAACAGAAATGTTTTTTTTCGTTTTGATTGTGTATTAAAGTTTGTTACTTCAGTTGTTTTTTTGTGTGTATGTTAAGAAATTTGTTTGATTGTTGATTTAATTTATATTTTATTTCTTCTTTATAATTTACTCTGGTTATTGAAAAGGCAGCTTCTGTTTTAAATTAATACTGCCTGTCTTACAGCTTAAGGACTGCATGTTCGATTCTCATTGTTACACACATATTTAAAAAAGACCTACAGTCTAGTTTTCATTTCGGCTTCATAAATTTCTTTCCGGTTAATTGGAAGGGATTATCAATTGAAAGAGATTGGCAACAAACTCGACAGCTTGTACTTTATATAATGAAAGTATAGTAAAATACAATTATATTTTAAAGTAAAGTTGTATTTTAAATATAAGTAATTTTGCAGAAAAGCGTGTAAATTCCAAAAAGAAAATAATAAAACGGAGACTAAAGGTTTTACGATAGCCACAATCACACTAGAACGAAATGTCCATTTTCCGGATTTTATCAATTGTCGTCATCGTTACTGACCCTCGTAGCCGAGGATCCTCTCGGCATTCCAACTTCGATTCAGTTATTAAGCAAAACTGGAGCATGGAGCTTGTTTTTTTAAAGTTAGTGATCCATTGCGCATCAGCAAATTCACTGTCTACACCGCTGTACTGGCTCCGATAGCCCACCGAAGTAAGATGTTCGGAGCATACCGGCATGTTTTTATTATTTTATTTCAAAGAAAATATGTGGCCGAAGTCATAGGTGTCCTTATCATGTACACTCGAATACTAGGCGGAAATCCCTCTATTATTCGAGGAGAGTAACACAACGAGGAGTTCGAACCGGCGACCTTCAGCACGGGAGTCCAGTACGTTAACGCGCTGCCATACACCTCAGATTATCACATGTGTGTGTAAATCGATGTCATCAATAACTTTATTTACTTCAACTAAACATAATATAACAAACAACATTTTCCTTTTATCAGAAATTAAGGGACGTTGCATTGGTCCAGATATTTGATTAATTTTATGAACAAAAATGAAAAAAGAAAATTTCTTATTTAGATCCATTTTTTACTACATTTTTACATTTAAAATATATCAATAAATTTAAAAAAAAATGCTATACTGCCTTGTGGATAGAACTCAACAAATTCCAATTCAATCATCCTTTAGATAAAAAATGTTCATACTCTTCGAAAATCATTATGACTGCCATCTCACTCAAAAAAATGGTCAGTTTTGATGTAGAAACGCAATTTTTACAAACGACCATGAACGTTTTCCGAACAATTTACCGCAAATGATGCGTGAAAAAAAAACTTCCCTTTACCCGTAAAATAATATATTCATTCATATTTTACCTTGAGGGTTCAAATATGGATACTTCATACCCAAAAATAAATCTCTTACCTAATGTTGAAGGTCAGGATCTCGTTTGAGATTCAGTCAAGTACGAACAATGTAAACGATATAAGGGTTGATTATAACCCCACAAGGGTAGTGAAGTATGCTATAATTTTCCTTGTTGCTTCTACACCTACAGATACTTAGAGGGAAGGAAGAAAACTTTCAGTTGAGAGAAACTATGTACAAGTAAAACTTTCTCGTAGATTAGGTAACTTAATCATGTCGTACCAGGTGTGGCGCTAGGGGTTCCATACTACTCGTACTTCATCAACATTTTACATTTACATAATATATTCAAACAAATTGTTAATGACAACCGAATTTAAATATATTTAAATTATTTTTAAACAGGATATTAAAATCACTTTATGAATGAAAAATAAAGGATAATTTTTATAGAATTTACGTGATAAAGAACAACCTTTGTGGTCTAGTTGGTAAGACACCTAAGTTTCACCCGGGGGTTCTGATTCGATTTCCAACGATATTCAAAAAAATAATATAAAAATCCTAGTTTGGTAACTGAATTTGTCTAGGAATAATACTTACAAGCGCTAAACGTGTGCTAGTATTGTTGCCTCTTTTAATACAGGGCAAGATAAACTATCCCTATTAAGTATGTTTGTTAGATATCCTATGGAGCAAAACACATGTGCGTGTGTTGGTTTATTGACTAAAAGTTGTTGCACTACAGCAAGCACAGTCTTGACGAATTAAAGCAAAAGTTTTGATAGCAAAGATATCAAAGTTTCAAGACAAATCAAATCTGTTTCAGCCTTTAATTAGAGTTTTATTTCGCACTATTCTTGTATAACTTAATAGTGTTATATAAATTTATGATACATAGTATATAAGCTTCAAAAAAATATATACTCAAATGTTAAACGGACCTTTTTTTATTCTAAGAGCGTTTTACTGCGGGATAGTAATAGAAACTATACGATGTCAAACCGCGAGTTCCGTGCCTACTCAACTGGTTCTTACGAGTAGCACAAAAGCTCTATGAATGAGACTAAAAAGGTTGAAGAGTATCATATGGATAAAAACACAAATTACGTGTATCATATATCACAGGAGAATACAAATTCTCATTCTGTTTAATGTATTCGAGAATAACCTAGGTCTTCATTAGTTGAGGTTATTTGCCGTAACATATTTTTTATCGAAACTGTTGAGAGCATCTGTACTCGAAAATGGAAAGAGCTTATGTCAATAAATATTTTTCACATCTCGGTGGATATCTTTCTTTATGTACTAAGAGAAATCCGTGCAAAGTGGATAAAAAATATATATAATATATCTGAAGAATTAAGTATTATTTGGGCAGTATGTTTATATGCGATGGGCGAGTTGAAAGAGACGTTGAAAGAAAAGTAACGAGAGGGAACAAGGTAAACGAAGCAATTAATTTTATATACAACTACCGCGTATCATCAACATTAATAATAGTGACAATACATAATAGTGTATTGGTGCCCACCTTGAAGTATTATTTGGATTTGGTAGAAGAAGGATTAAAAAAAATAATACTGTGGAGATGCGTGCACTAAGAAAAATTTGTAGAGTGTCTATGTATAAAAGAAGGTGGAATGAAGACATTAGAAATTAATGTATGGATAAAATGGATGTTTTAAGTAAGATGCAGAAAGGGACTTTAAGATGGTTTGGACATGTGAAGAGAAATAATTACTAAACGAGTATACAATTTCAAGGTATGCGTAGGAAAGGTAGACCGAAGGGAATGTGGCTGGACCAAATGAATCAGTTTAAAAAAAAAAGGTAAAGGGAGAAAGAAGTATGAATAATAGAAGATTATGCATAACGAGATGCATGAATGTTGAGGAGGCGAAAGTTGTGTGCTTGAATAGAAAGGTTTGAAGATCTGTTATTTCTATCAATCCCGCAAGGGACACGGCGTGATGACATGTATGTATGAAGAGAGCTACTTAAAACGAAAATCTAAATTATGAAAATGAAAATAATTCATTCATAACTGTTTTATAAATGATATTTTTTAAGATATCCTGGGATACAGAAATCATATTATAAGTTCAGAATACGAAATGAGTACATTGGGAAAGTATGCGTATCGAAAGAAGATAAAGTGATTAAGATGAATAAACTGGCATTGAGATGGTTCGGTCGTGTAAGAATGAATGAATAAATATTTGTAAAAATAATCTTTACGAGTAATATAGAATATACGAGAAGTTTGGGAAGGTCAACAAAAATGTGGCACAACTTTAAAAATCCAATAATGAACGAGTGAAGAGAGAAACGCCTTTGTAATAGGAGAATATGCATGCCTAAGGACATGACGTGATGGTGATAATGACCATAATAATAACTTATCGACTACTTGTTGAAGAGCTTGTTGCAATAAACTAATGAATAAAAGTTCCATGCAATAAACTAATGAATAAAAATCTATTGATTTTGACATTAATGAATCAAAATCTCTCGATTATGACACGAATGATTCTAAATCTATTGATTTTGACACGAATTATTAAAAACTTCTTGATTTTGATACGAGTAAAGAAAAATCTCTTTGAAACACGAATGAATAAAAATCTCTCAATTTCGACACGAATGAATTATGACAATAATTAATACAAATTTCTTGATGGATCTTGATATAAATGAATAAAAATCAACAGAATTATTAATTTACGCTGTATGATATTTAGAAATTTGTTTAATTCAACGAAAACATTTTCTTTTAAAATTTATGATTTGATATTGCTTCCAAATAAAGTATTCATTAAAAATAAAATTATTTTAATGATAATTTGATATTTTAATGCATTATTAATTCCTGAGTTCAAACACTGTAATAATATCTTCACTGATTTGATATCTCTAAGAATTTTGTATTTCCTACTCAAATCTAAGCGCAATATCAGGAGTTAGAAATCAGGAATTAGATCTAAAAAGTCAAATAAAAAGTTGAACTCAATATCCATAAAGTGACGATGTAGAAAATATCTGAAATTTTGTTTATGCTTTTGAGCTCAAAGCGTATTAACTTTTGAATTATATTATTAGGGGGTAAGAATTATATTTTACATGCCATAAAAATTTATAGGTGTACAGGATCCATAAGACTTTGAAATAGTAAAATGATTATTATTTCGACCATCAAATAAATATAACAGTTATAATAATAAATTGACAACTTATTTAACGTAAAACTTGTATTCATATAAAGTAAATGTGATATATGGATGAACATTGAAGGATTGGACCAAGTTGAGAAATACGTTACAGATGATAAAATGGTTACGAGAGATATCTGAAATGATGAAAAAGTTGCGTGTAGCGATAGGATACAAAGTTTATAGGGCACTAAATCATATAAACTCGAACCGAACAGTATCAAAATCAGTATTTATGTGCCAACTTTAATAACGACCGACGAAACGACCTTTGAATATGTCCAAAGGTCACATACCAAAACATTGACGCGGCCAACAAATTGTTTACCCACAATACTATTTACGATGCATTCCACAGTAGAAAGAGAACGCATCACGCTGTCTCGCCGATCCCGCAAACAAATCGTTTACCCACAATACTATTTGCAATGTCTGCAATACTGCAATCGACCATTTCGGCACGCACAGAAGCGAGATAAAAATATATCGCGGGCGCACTCCCGCGCCCATTCTGAAATGTATAAATACCCACTTACCGATAAATAAAACATTCATTCACTCTCTCTTTCCGCATTGCTAATTGACGTATTTTATTTAAATACCAAACAATCAAAATCATCAACACGTCCCATTAGAACCATTCCACTAAAGTGGTGACTCCGAACGAAAAGTGAACACAGAATTCGACTATGACGAATATTGCCAACTCGATAAACACCGTACAGGTGCAACCCGACACCGGCATCAGCAGCAACGCAATGAGCATCATGAACAGTTTCTTCAACGACATCTTCGAGCGCATCGCCGCCAACGCCACCCGCCTCGCCCACTACAACAAGATGAGCATCATCACCAGCAGAGAGATCCAGACCACCGTCAGGATTCTACTCCTCGGCGAATTGGCCAAGCACGCCGTCAGCAAGGACACCAGGGCCGTCACCCAGATACAACATTACATCTGATGTGGACGAGCCTGACGCCAGCTCATGTGAGGTCAGTCCTGACGATCAGCCGCACGATTTCCAGGATTGCCTCCCTCGACGAACTACTGACCGACAAGATGCTGGAGCAGACAAGCATCGCTACAACCACGAACATCGATAACACCACGAACATCGATACAACCACGAACATCGATACAACCACAAACATCGCTACAACCACGCTACAACTACGAGCATCGCAGACTCCACCATCATCAAGCACCTGCAGACCAACCTTCCACGTCGGACGCCATCTGCAACTGGATCTACACAACCAAGCATCGACGACCAACGCACCGCAGACAAGCCGAAGTTAGCGAGACACGACCAAACCTACACCCCGCTTCCGCATCACCCATCTGTACGACACTGCAGATTCGGGAAAAAAAAACGCCGCTCGCTGCTGTTATCCACGTACCTATTTCGACAAAGGGAAACGGTAAACCAGTCCAGACGCCAGATGCACCGGAACCTAGCGTTCGCGAAGGTACGCACCTTGCGCTTCACTAGGAAGGGAGCCATGTGGGAACCACGGTCGTCGCTGAATATTGTCAACACATACGGTCAACGACCGACGAAACGACATTTGGATATGTCCAAAGGTCACATACCAAAACATTGACGCGGCCGGACATCGCGCTAGTCCCGTAAACAAATTGTTTACCCACAATACTATTTACGATGCATTCCACAGTAGAAAGAGAACGCATCACGCTGTCTCGCCGATCCCGCAAACAAATTGTTTACCCGCAATACCATTTGCGATGTCTGCAATACTGCAATCGACCATTTCGGCACGCACAGAAGCGAGATAAAAATATATCGCGGGCGCACTCCCGCACCCATTCTGAAATGTATAAATACCCACTTACCGATAAATAAAACATTCATTCACTCTCTCTTTCCGCATTGCTAATTGACGTACATATTTTATTTAAATACCAAACAATCAAAATCATCAACACGTTCCATTACAAACATTCCGCTAAAGTGGGAACCACGACCGTATGTGTTGACAATATTCAGCAACGACCGTGGTTCCCACAAGGGGGTAAGAATTATATTTTACATGCCATAAAAATTTATAGGTGTACAGGATCCATAAGACTTTGAAATAGTAAGATGATTATTATTTCGACCATCAAATAAATATAACAGTTATAATAATAAATTGACAACTTATTTAACGCCATGTAGAGAGCAAACTCTCCCCTACAGCGAAAATATGTTTCATGAAATTGTATATTGATAAATTATTTTTTGAAAAATTTACAACCGATAGGTTAAAATTATATATTTTTAGATAATATTAAAAAAAAAGATTTAAATTTTACTAAACTCATACATTTTCCTCTGACAATCACTGTAACCCTGTTGGCAGAATGCTCGACTTTCAACCCGGAGGTTAAGGGTTCGATTCCCGATGGAACTCATAAAAGAGTCCCAGTGTAGTTGTCCTACACATAAATGCTTATTTATTTCTTTCTTGTTTATAAGAATAAATTATTTAATAAATTACACGGAAGTGTAAAACTTGTATTCATATAAAGTAAATGTGATATATGGATGAACATTGAAGGATTGGACCAAGTTGAGGAATACGTTACAGATGATAAAATGGTTACGAGAGATATCTAAAATGATGAAAAAGTTGGGTGTAGCGATAGGATACAAAGTTTATAGGGCACTAAATCATATAAACTCGAACCGAACAGTATCAAAATCAGTATTTATGTGCCAACTTTAATATATGGAAGTGAAACGTGGACGTGAAAATAAACTAAAAGGCGACAAATAAATGCTGCAGAAATGTGTGCATTGTGAAAGTATTCGTACAGTATATAATTAGCACATGTAATCAAAGCATAACAATTAAACATGGTGGGGACATGATGTAAGGGGAATATATTTTTATATGTTTAGTGAAAAGTTTTTCTTCAAACAGTTACATTTGTTGTTTTAATGATAATAATAAAATGATAATTTATGTAGTACCGTTTAGAGAGAAAACTGTTCTCATGGAGTGAATAGTACTAATAGTTTCTCCTTGTTGCATAAATTAATAAATAAACTAGTTAAAAACCGAATTGAAGACAATTAGTGAAAGCTCTGATTAGCGGCTAACTTTACCAGGAAATAAGATAATAAATATCCAAAATTACACATTTAGACCATTTTAAATGATGAGAGCACTGTACTATATCCATTTTGAGTTAGTACGCCAAAATGGCAACTAGCTTTGAAGGTACATAATATAATGTATATCCAAAATTGGACATCTAGACCATTTTAAATTATGAGAGCACTGTACTATGTCATTTTGAGGTATTTTTGAGTTAGTACGCCAAAATAGCGGATAGCTTTGTAAGTAAATAAGATAATGAATATCCAAAATTGAACATTTAGACTATTTTAAATTATAAGAGCACTGTACTATATCCATTTTGAGGTGCGCCAAAATACTTCAGGAAATACTCTTTACCGAAATCAAGGTAAACTCCAAGACAATTTTTATCGACTGCTGCCCCTTTAAATGAAACGAAAACAAGCAATGTTTAAAAAAAATATAAGATTAAATTATTTAATACATCAACTAGATGGTCTTCGTAGCTTACAACCTCCTTATAATTTGGTTTACTTATTGACTTGTGGCAATCTCTTCCAATCAGCCAGGAATGAGATAAAAATACCAAACAAGTGAAAATCCAACTCGAACCCAATTTGGAGAAACTGGGTACCAACGGAAATCAAACCAGTAATTCCGGAACTGAAAGACACATCTTACCAACTAGACCAAACAGGTCGTCTGAATGGAAAAAATTGCCACGTGGCAAATAATCCAGTATGTACTCTTTATACAATACTACAATCTATTTTTAATACAATGTCACAGAACTCTCGGCATAAGTTCAGAAAATGATGTATTAATTTTGTAATAATTTGAAGTGTTTCAAGATTAATATTTTTCCAAAGAAAAATAATTAGATTCAAAGTAACCATTCAAAGTAAAATTTATTTCAGTTCGATGAATAACTAAAGCGATATTTCCGGTTAAGGATTCTGAACCAAAGAAAGGGGATTAACTCTCGATCCTTTGAAAGCATTTAGATTTACATGAAAGTAAATCTCTTTTGACTATTAATATCTTGGGAGTATCAGGTATAATGACAGAGCGCAATATTCATAGCTCATGAGTTAAGTTGAGTTTTGTTTGTGTTAAACAGACTTTTTTACATACAATAAGACAACCTTTGTAACCTTATTAAGACGCATATTTTCCTCTTCGAAATTTGTAGGATAAATGTCAGTTGAAACATTTTTTTTAAATGGTTCTTGCCTAGTTTTCACTCAATGCTTCTATAACCTATTTCTGGTTGTTTAAGATTGCCGTATAGCCTCACCAGGTTGTACAGTGTACTACGAAAGTGAAATACAATAAAACAATAAGTGACAATACTCTGAAGTATCTGTAAATAAGAATTGGAGTTTTGTAGCTTAAGGAAACCCATTGATAATTTTAGTTGCTAGTTAGATAAATATTACTTGTCCCCAGTAAGATGCAGGCAAAAGTTTAGTTTACTGGAGACACGACAAATGAAAGCCCTCGCCAGGTTGTACAGTATACTCGGTTTACGAAAGTGAAATAAAATAAAACAATAAGTGGCAATACTCGAAAGTATCTCGAGGTAGGGATTGTTTTTTTTAGCTCAAGGAAATCCATTGATGATTTTAGTTGCTAGTCAGATAAATATTACTTGTCCTCAGTAAGACACAGGCAAAAGTTTAGTTTGCTGGAGACACGACAAATGAAAGGCGACGAACCCACATCCATAAAGAAATGTGTCCACATTTAATCATCGATTGTTTTCTCATAAATTATGTGTTAATAAAATTTCTTGTCATGTTATGAGTAAACGAGTTGAACATTTTATAATTTTTTTGATAAAACAAATAAAACATTTATTTTTCATTTTGTAATACAAAAACAGCGGTCAATACAAATGAAAAAATATTTATTTTATTGTAAATTTATAAACATGACACCACTAAGTGATCATTTTATATTTATCAACCCTTATATTTACTACCAAGTTCTCATCAATTTGTTTATATAATATAATACGAGATACACAAAATTAACATTAAGGAATCGTAAATCTTTTAACTTTTCAATGCTCTCATCCCTTCCAAGACACAATACAAAGTATGGTCTTATACAGAAATAACGTTTTTTTTTTCAGATTTTTCCCCCATTTGAAACTCATGTCGGGAAATACAATATAAAAGAAATTTCTCTTCCATTACACTTGATGGTCTGGAAATTTTGTTTCTTTATCATTTTTTTACTCCAGTGGTTCGTGGAGATTTCACTCTGAAAACACTTTTACTAGATCTTCCTCAGCAATAATATCCAATTTTCGAGAAATCTCTTAAAAAAAGTTGATTGATGTTAATTCAACTAAGGCTGTTTCATCTGATATACGAAACTTAATTAAGTTCGATGTTATTTAACTGAAAGAAGAAGTTAACGAAGATTTATTAAGTAACAAATACAGTAATTCGTTATAATTTTCTCATTTAATCTATTAAACAATTTTATTTATCTTACAACGTTTTATATTTTTTATATGAGAGTTTCTTTGAAAAAATCAATTATATTATACAGTTGATAATAATGATCGCCGCAACTTAGTCGTTAAGACACTTGTCTCAATCCTGGGGTTAAGATTTCGATTACCTTCGATACCCAATTTTTTAATAACTCTTTCAATCTGGTCAAATCAACTAAAAGTATAGCCCACAACATTAGTTTAGTACCAACTTCGATATATGGGAATGAAACGTGAGCGTGAAAAAAAATATTAAAAGGACCCGAATAAATGCTGTAGAAGTACACGCACTGAGATAAATACATAAGACGACAATGTAAGACTGAGGAAAGTATGATTGGATCAAGTGAAATATTTTGAAAGGTCGAAATGTAAGAAGGTGGAAATAAGAAAGTGTAAGAAGAAGCGAAATATATGTATTAAACATTTATACAATAAATGATATAATTTATTTGATGTAAATTGGATAATAGCCATGGATTACTTTTTAGCTATAACTTTTCCTTAATCTTGTCTTATCTCATCCGCTTGAGATTGGATCTTCTGGTCTTGTAACGCAATTCTTTCGATCTACGTTGATAACCACGCCCTTTCCTTCCCCCCATTTCCGTCGTACAAAAAATATTCGATAGAATAAATTCAATATATGTGTATATACTCGTACATAAAAGTGCCAGATTAAGTAGTGTAACTAACATTGATTTAAAATCTAATTTAAGTCAAATATTACATTCAAGTTTAATTTGTCAAAGAATAATTTATAAACAATAATAAAAAAGGGCAATATTACATTGCGCCGTTTATACGATCGTAGATCACACTCTCCTCAAGGGTGCTCAAATTTGCAATATTACATAGCGCCGTTTATAGATCACACTCTCCTCAAGGGTGCTCAAATTTGCAATATTACATAGCGCCGTTTATAGATCACACTCTCCTCAAGGGTGCTCAAATTTGCAATATTACAAATTATGTACAATATATTATATTTAATATCTACTTATTAATAATTCACGTGTAACTTGGAAATATTTGATGTTTTCTCGTATAGATTTTTGGCTGTATAATGCCGAAGAACATTTTTGACGGATGAGCGGCAAAAAAACAAGAAAGGGAAGAAAAACCTCATACTTTTTGTAATGAAAATTATTGCGGATATTATTTGGAGCTAGAGAGAAAGAAATTAACATTTTTTCTAGATAAAATTTTTAAATTCTCGCAACAATTAAACAGTGTTGAAAGTTGTTTGGAGTTATCAACATATTTATTTCTTAATATAAATTGCAAATTTCAAGAGAACCTATATTCACTTTAAGATTATTTGGAAATTCAGAAATTATTAGAAACTTGAGAAATTTTGAAACCCCTTTGGTTCAAATATAGAAAAATATTCATTCAACAACCAATAACATTTTTATAATTTACGAGAGAAGGTCAATAAATTCGCGTAATAAAGGGGTTAAGGAGGGGGGGAAGTACGCATGCATATGTTCCGATATGACTCATTGTTAGTATATTCACCGAGTTTTAGTCTAACGTTGACAGTATTGATATCGTCGGGAGAGTATGTCAAACGTTAATGACATCCCAAGTATAGAAAAAAAATGAGTATCTCACCGTCATTAAGTTTCTCACAAAAAAGGAAAACACCCCAAATCATTTTGGAAGAGATGTTAGCGGTTTACGGAGACTATTGCCATAGAAAAACGATGGCTTACAAGAGGCATAATCTTTTTCAAAACTGTAGGGCCGAACGAAAATAGATCTAGCCAATACCCTTAGTTTGAGAACCGCAAAGTGGTAGTCACAGGGGGGCCCTCGCTCACCAGTGGGTAGAAAAAAGGCGGATTAAGATGTATATAATTATATAAATGAAAAAAACATGTAAAAAAAACAATAAAGAAAAAACTACAATGAATTGAATTTGAAGGAATCATTATTTCAAATTTAAGAGGTGCATGGCCGCGTTATAACGCGCTGGACTTCCGTGCAGAAGGTCGTCGGTTCAAACCCCGCGCTGTACTACTCCCCTCAAACAGCAAAGACACTTTTTCCGCCTAGTGTTCGAGGGTATAAGGACACCCATGACTTCGGTCATGTCTAATCTTAAAAAAAAAAAACAAAAATAAAAAGAAATAGAAGAAAAGACAAAAAATAACTAATACATATTTTGTTTTGAGTTGAACTCCCTGACTCGATATACGTGCTTTATTTTCACCATTTTTTAAGAAAAAAGGATTGATATTTAACTCAACATATTCCTCGCCATTAATTCAACAACTTCCATCTTAACTCTATTTTCCTTGAAATCATCTTTAATTTTCGTTTGTCACTTTAACTTAATTTTTTTTTCATTTACTTAGTTAAAGACATGCCCATAGATACTGATAATAATTTAGTAACAATAACTGGTGGATTCAAAGAAATTGCCTCAAAGTAACTAATCTACTACATGTGTTAACATTGCTACAAAGTAAGTAATCTACTACAGGTGTTAAAATTGCTTTAAAGTAACTAATCTACTACAGGTGTTAACATGAAAGTGTTGAATAAATAATGTGACTGATTAGGGCCCTAACTATTGATCTTGTGATTAGCTTTGAAGAGTTTTTTTTAAATGTAATATAGAAATGTTCATATTTTTGTATTTTCATAATTTGATTTAACCGGAACAGGGACTCGGTTTGCCATTTACGGTAAATATATTCATGACATTTATGACGGTAATAATGTTCAAAATAAAACCGTACCAAAGTCGTAAACCTCCACTCTTGGACCTCTTATACCACTATATATAACTCAAATACGGGATGTATCCTAAGATATGTTTTACAAATATAGGTTGAGCTGGAAAAAAATATCGTCCTAAATAATTACTCGTACATCATAGCTCGTGCCATGTTGATGACTACGCCAAATGTTCAACGCAGCGAGACGTTTGATTTTTGATGTTAAGTAATTCAGTCGAATAAGCCCTTCGATTTTTGATGTTAAGTAATTAGGTTGAATAAAGGATTTGTACTGATTAAAGTGCCCAGATAGGTTACAGTTTAATGTGTGTTCAAGTCTTAAATGTACACGGTACATCTTTGGATACTATGGCACATCTTCGAACCAATTTGTTACTCTTATCTTGCTGCGTTAAAACATCATTTTGCTGCATTTGATGTTTTCTGCATAAATATTGGCAAACTTGTTGGGCTGTTTGAACTCCAGGCCTTAAGTCACTTTATAAATATATTACCTGCGCTGCAATAGATTTCGCTTCGTCGTCGCTTCTATTCTTTTCACAGTGAGGTGTGTCACGGCCAGAGGATGAGTCACTTTAGGTAAGTTCTTTTTTCGTCACTTAGTGACATCGCGCTTATAATAAATTTAGGAAATTTCCATCTTCAACTATATCGATCGCGTTGGATAGGGACTTATTTTATACTCCACAATAGCGCAAGTGGTAGTGGAATCAAACTGAACTGAATCTAAGAGAACTCTAAAGTTAGTCTATTTGTTGTAGATTAAGAAAACAGGTGTTATGGACAGGTTTCTTGTAGTGGCTGGTTTAATAATACGAAATCAATTTATCATGGGATGTTGGCATATTATAGCCTTTTAAAAGAATTTATCTTGAAACATTTTAAGATAATTTAATTTACACTCTAAGCGCTATCAGGTTATTTATATCACTAAATTAAGCTGGAAAAATGGTGTAACATTTGTGTGATAGAATTACCTACGATATTTGTTCCGACACCTCAAACCAAAAATCGTTTTCTCCTTGAGAAGAAAATCGTTTTCTTTTAACCCACGCAGTATTATATAAAACACTCGACCTTTTTTCTGTCTTCGTAATTCGTATTTGAGAACCGAGATAAACAAAGAACGCTCTGTAAAAAATTACCAATATAGAAATGTTTTAATACAGATACAATGTATTATTTTTAGGATAAAATAAAATAAATAAAACGATTTACTTTCTCTTCTTTAAAGGCATGTGTTGATATAATTTCAACTTCAATATGTTCAAAACACAGAGTATCGCGAAAAAATGTATCTAAGTATAAAACAACAAATTGATTTAGTTTATTGTGAACGTTGATAGGGATGATGCATGCTAATAAATACAGATTTTATAATCATTAAAATTGTGGATATATTTTTTTGCGACAAACTGTACATTAAAGATCAATGTGTTTTTATTAATTTATTAACGTGTTTATAATGTGACTACAGTTCATATCCCCTATCGCGTGCTCCATGCTGAGTGTCGTGGTATTCTACTATGTCTGAAATATGAATAAATGCTATATCTCTGGCGTTGGGGTAGAAGTTGATTTGTCCGTTTTACTTTAGTTTATAGGAGACTAACTTTGATAAGCTGTTAAAAAGATTAACTTTGATAAGCTGTTAAAATCAGTATAAATAAGCATTTTTCAAGTTTTTGCGACCAATATATCTGTTGTTTGGATAATGACTGACACATTAAGTTTTACCACAACATGCTGAGAAATATTTTCTATAAATTGGTAAAATAAACACAAAATGACAAAAAACGGACATATTAACTTCTGCCATAACGCCACAGATATAATATTCATTCAATGCTACTTTCGTTAAAAATCCAACTGTGCATGTTCACCTTGCATCTGGTCACCCCTATTGAGAGTCTATTCAGGGTTCTCAAAATAGGGCCATCAGTTGGCCTCTTAGCGATCTTTTTAGGCAGCTCTATCTAGTGGTCAAATATTTTATTTTTCTACTTTAAAAAATGTGTTTTTTTAATAAGCTCATGCGTTCTCGGAATGCAACTTTTCCTAGATTTTAATCTCGACATTCCAGGCTGGTGACCATGCCATTTTATTTAACACTTTCACACACATTCGTCTGGCTGATTTATTGCTTGAAATCAATTTATTCCATTCAACCAACTTTATTTTATAATTATTATGATCTTCAACTTTTCAAATGTATGAAAGTAATATTTGAAAAAAACTAACAAAAATTTTAAAATATATAAATTTCAAGAAAAATGGGGATGAGGATGGTAATTGTGTGATTGTTAAGGAAAATGCATATTTTGAGAATAATAATGCCTATTTAATTTCCTCTTAAATATCGATAAAATAACACATTTGATTAAACTAGAAAGATCGTCCTCAAGTCGAGCAGAGTAAAAAGCAAAATATGATGTGTTGAACAATGTGTGAAGTGTTGACATAGAAAGAATTCTGTTGTCACCAGACCAGAGAGACAGCTCTTGTTCAAGATTGAATTTTTCATGCAGATACTGAGGACTGCTTGGATTGTTCAGCACATCAAAAAAGATTGACAGAATATATATAATTCTTTTCTGTCTTGTTTAAAATCATTATAGTCTAGCAGGATATTTGGATATATTAACATATTTTATAAGATTAAAAATAAACCCATTTCGAACCTCTACAGTAAATCTAACAAATTTTTACCAGCGTTGAGATAACAAATATTTCCATAGTCAAGATAACAAATATTCAGATGAGACTTTGAGTTAGCAATATTTTGTTTTGGATAGGGAAGGAAATGCGCAATCTGTTGAGATAATAGAAAATTGCGAAGATTTTGCTGTTCAACTTGGATATATGATTATGCCAACTCAAAAACTAACCGACAAGCAACCCCTAATTTTTATATATTTGAAATATGGAATCACATAGCCATAGATTTGAATACAGTATATAAGGAACCATCTTGGATCCTGAACTAGTTTTTTTCTTTCTAGGATGGTTTACTACTTATTTCCAAAATTTACCAACATTTCACAATTGACTTATTGTAAGAAATCTGTCCAAATTCACCAACTGTAATAAATTTAATCATGCAATTTGGTATATCAATTATTGTGTGAAACTTTTATATAAATTTCAGATTAAATGTAATATGAATAGTTCATATCTAAATATTGAATGAGAAAATATTGGTAATCTTCACAATACCATTCTCAAATTTCAATTTTATCATCATATTTCATTCTACTCGTATAAATAAAGGTCTAAAATCAGAATTCGGAATAACCCCCGGCATAGAAAAACATATTTTCCATTTAACCTTTGTAATTTCGAAATTTCATATTGCAATATAATTTTATCTCGATTTTAAATATATAAAATACTTAAACCCTAAAATTGCCAAATTATACAATCTAGGAATCTGGTATTAAATTTCTTTACGAATTGGGTAATAAAATAAATTCGCAGGTTGTAAAATGAAACAAAATTTTGGCCGCAATATTGCAAAGTTCAGTGTATCTAAAATTTTAGAATTTCAAATCCTAACTGGAATATATTCAATTTCAAAATTACCCTTTTTTAATAAAATAAAAAAATATGGGCCCTTTAGTATTTTCAAATAATAAAATTTATTTTATTCTATTTATAAAGTTGTAATACTGATGTACGTAAAGAAATATTTTGGTTACTCGCTGAAGATCGTGGCAGGAAGACAACATTACTATTGATTTTTATTTATTCAATTTTGTTAGTTTAGAAGGGCTGAAGTAGGCACGTTACATTTGTCACCGTACGTGTTGACAATATGAGTACGCAGGGAGAGAAAACAACACATTCCACACTTAACTAGAGTGATTTTGCTAGACGATCTTTTTAATCAAACTGGAACCTTTTTCAGTATATTTTTATTGTACCCTCTGAAACTTAGCCCAAAACCTCCGGGAAGAAGACAAGTGTCTTACCGACTAGACTAAGAGATGTAGAAACATTTGTCGTGGGGATTAATGTAATAGGGGAAATAACAAACGAATTTACTATTTAATATTATAATATGAAATTCCACAAAGTTAAAACCGAAACCTTTGATATATTAGCTAACTTCAGATTAAAATTAAAATCAAAGTCAGTATTATTTACATGAATATATAGTCCAATATTTACACGAATACATACTCCAATATTCACATGAATACATAGTCCAATATTTACATGAACACATAGTCCAATATTTACATGAATACGTTGTCCAATATTTACATGAATACATAGTCTAATATTTTGATTCCTTTGAAAGTCGTTTCGTTCCCAAATTAATGTTTTTTTTTCCTTTCAACATATAACTTTAGCTCCAATGACCCAGGTTTGTTTATCTTAAATCTACTTTCAGAATATCCCTTTCTGAAATGATTAATGAAGCTCAACTAGATATAGAAAAGGTAGGAATCTATTTATTATTAATCTTCTCTGGATCATCAAATATTCGGATCCTTTCAAATTTAAATAGCTTTGATGTAAGGGTCTGGAAGGATTAAGTTAAATTTAGTTAGTTAAGGTGTGTTTAAGATCTTTCTTTGAATACATTTGTGTTCATTAGGCTTACCTGGGTGACACTCTGAACTTTGAAAAATGTTCAGGTGTTTGTAAAGGATTTAAGTGTTGAATATTTTATAACGAATGGGTAACTGAGTGTGTTTTGCTTCAAGGAGTAAAAACAATATCAGGTGAGAATTCAATTTTTGGAGAATATATCAAGTTATATGAAAAATAGTAATTACATTAATCCCTTTCAAAACATATTTTAAAGACCGGGCAACCAAATTAATAGTTAGAAAGACCGTATTGACAATTAAATTTACAATAAAATATACAAATGTTCTTACTAGAGATGCTTATTTACAGGTCATTATAGAGTGGAAGATATTTTCGGTGTCCACTTTTTTTGTTTGCTCAGGGGTAATCCAGTTAACCCATCCGTTCTGAACAGTCATTCATTGTCTGAGACAACGCATTCATATATCTGTGGCGTTATGGCAGAAGTTGATATGTCCGTTTTACCTTACTTTACAGGAGAAGCAATATTAACTTTGATAAGCTGTTAAAATCAGTAAAAATAAGCATTTTTTAAGTTTTTCCAAACAATATATATTTTGTTTGGATAATGACTGACACACCAAGTTTTGCCACAACATGCTGAGAAATGTTTTCAATAAATTGGGAGAATAAACACAAAATGACAAAAAACGGACATATCAATTCCTGCCATAACGCCACAAATATATTCTATCAACCTATAAATTGAACCAATCTGCCTTTAGAAATGCCGGTAGGTATAGGAATGATACTTTTTAACCGTGTGTACCCTCATATACTATAGATGTTTTTCACGTGTCGCTCAGTTCTTTCAGGGAAAAACTCTTGATTTTAGTGCAATATTTGATTTTTTTTAAATTGCCATATTTTGTCATAATGTTTAACTGTAACGTATACATTTTTACCATTGTTTTTAACAAACATGTCTCAAATTTTTTCATCGTTTTAAACATGCTTTTTTACTTGTTAGATTTGTTCATTGTACGAATCAGGGAAACCTGTAATGTGCCAAGGACTTATAATGACATATTAATTTATGAAATGGAATGAATAAATTGTGAAAAGAGTCCATAACATTGGATACCTTCCCCCTTAAACGTTTTTTTCCGTAGCCTCAACATACTCGTATGTTATATGTGCTATTTCAGGGTTTATATATATTAACAAACGATGTTGTTATTAATAAACCTACTACTTACCTTTATTTATTTACTAACCTTTATTTATATACGAGTATAAACTCATTAATGGGTACCATTTCATCGTACTGCGAAGATTATAACATTTTTAACATTAGAAAAAAAGTTTATTTTGATTCACATGCCCTTCGATTCGATAGGTAACTTAAACTTTGTGATATTCATAGATAGGTTTAGTGCATTTGCAAAATTTTGCAAAAAATGATAATAGTACTTTTGGACGCCAACAGCCAAAATATAAGAAAGAGCTTTAATTCTTTTTTTAAATTTCCCAAGCACTTCTCGCCTCGTTGTGATAAAAAAACATTTTGTCTCCGTTGTGGTTATTCTATTATCACTTCAGTGCAACATCAGCAGCTCCTTGAGTTTTTTGTCGTTGAGATGTACCTAAAAATATCGATTGTAGGACATTCTGAATGGGATCTCGATTTGCGAATCGTGTCAATATGGATGGTTGGTTAGGGAACGCGTTATTTATTTTCATACATTATAAATCCCCCTGAGTGACTTCGTGTTTTATTTCTGTCTTCTCGAAAATAAATCAAGTTTATCTTCAGCCCCATTTATCGAGCTTTCTGGTTTTTGTACCTCTAGAGTAGGCATGAAACTCGCTGTTTCTACTTGGACGTGATGGTAATACAACTACACGTAAAGATGAAATAATATTGTTATCGAACAGGATTTTATCATGAATGTTTTTTCGGGAACCATCAGAAAATAATCACAATGCAAAAAAAATATCTTTTACCGATAATATACACTTGGTATGGTAAAAGGCTTTTTCATAATTGGACCCTTTGAGAAGCTCGTCAATGTCTTTTCGTGTCTTTAAAATTTTCCACATTGTCTGTTTGGTATTTCAACTTTGTTTCAATGAAGAATTTTAATAAAAAAAATCTAAGTGACAAAAATGTTTGAAGTTTTACTCGTTACAAACATAGTTTGATAACATTTCAATATTTAAAATTTGATCGTTTCGCGTGTAATTTATATCTGAAAAAAGAATACTTCGTATATTGGTGAACTGAATTTTCCATTACCGAAAAGGCAATTTTAAATATCCACAGGGAGTTTCTGGTGTCAATCATTTATTTTACTTCTTGCTTTCTAGCAAAAAGGTTTTGCCACGCGAATCCCATGAGCTCATCAACAATGTACAAAAGTCAATTCGCTAAAACAGGATACGAGCGAGTTAGTCAATTATTTCTCTTAGTATGGTTGAATCTACCTACGAGGTGCAAATATTTATTAAAAATATATAAAATCTATGAATATATTTTTAATGAAAAATATTATAAATGTGAATAAAACGATTTATTTTAAATATTTGTTTTAGATGTTCCTAACAATTACACTAGACTGCGCCGGCAAGAACTGTTCTCAATAACATACGCAAGAACGGGTCTTCCAGCCGCTATGCCTGTTGGAAGGGCCTTAACTCTTCTGAACGGGACTGCTTCGGATATTGACATATTTCATATCACATTACCAAAAGCAAAAGTAAATTTTCTTCTTAGATTAAGCGCGTTAGAAAGCACTCATCAACATACTAAAGTGACTGAATATATATGTAACATATGTTTGTGTCTATATACTCAGTTGTATACACATGCATTATTTTTTATTTTATATAATTTTTTTATTTTTTTTCTATGTAATTTTTCTTCTTTTTTAATGTCTTGTATTCTTCAAAGTAATTGGGCTAAGCCTGTTTTGAAAAAATAAATAAATAATACTCTGTAGTCAAAATTGAGACATGTGTCAAAATTGATGCATTTATAATACTGTGTATAATAATTGAGGACTAAAAATGATGCAACATATTCCCTGTAACATAGCAAAATGTAAATGGTAGTTATAATAACAATACAACTTACTTACATAATATATGTTAAAATAAAAATTAAAAATCATAACAAGCTGTTTTATTTTTAGAAAGACAAGGGTAAAAATATCGAAAATCGGTTAAGAATATGAAAAAGGTTGAAAAGATTCATTCCTAGTTTATGATAAGATTTGTGAATGCATGTAGTGATCAACTGCGAGGTCCGTGCCTGCTTCAGTACTTAAATAAATAAATAAATACAGGTTTATTGATAGCAACATAGTATGTACATAATACATTTAGACACATTTCAAGACCATATTAAAAAGAGAATACATTAAATAACAGAAGCTATCAAAAGCTCTGGGCTCATCTAATAACATCTCCCCGGCTAAGATATACCCCACCAATATAGGGCGAGCCCAGCCACGGGGACACCATATGTTTTTCAGCCTACACCCTAGAATAGAAAGCTCGATTACTGGGGCCAAATACAATATTGTCTCCCGGTCACGCTCTTCAATAATTCGGAATGAATAATTCAGATATGTTGAAATGCTACGAAGAAAACATAATTTAAGAAGGTATCTGACTATGAAGTATTTATTTTATCGACTAGATACTTTTGCACACACAACATTAAGTTATACTCATTCGATATTTGAAATTAACCAAAATACGTTTCAATTGAAAATCAGAATAAGAAAGTTATATAAAATATACCAATAAATCTGAAATATGTAAGTAAATTAAATTATTTAAAATATTTTATCTTTTGCTGGAAAAGATTTAGAGATAAAAAAAACATTTATTTTTCGATAGAAAGTCAGTGAAAATGTTCAAAGCATAAAAAAATAAACGTGATAATGAGTTAACGCTGAACTCAAAGAGAGAAAACAAACTCTTTGGAGAAACTGAAAAAAACAAAATATAATTAGAAACTTTTATAAATTGCACGCGGAAAGATAAAACATAATGTCATGGTTTTCGAGATCCGACAAATCTCATTTTATTTGAATGACGCAGGGATTGATTTATTCCAAGATGGGAGAATTTGATTTATAAAATAGAATTTCATATTTCTGAATTCCTGAAAAGGAGAGGTTTCTTTTCCTAGAGGCAAATTAGGAAAGGAACCTGAGAAAAGATTAGCCAGGTACATTTTGGAAGAAACCGCATTGAAAGGGATTTCAATTCATAAGGGAATCAGAAAAGGTCTTCAATATAAATTAAGGATAAAATGAACGTATATATGTAAAAAATAACCAGACAGAGTTCTACTAGGTTTCAGATTTTTACAAAAAACGTTTAGACTAGCATAAAATTACTTACTCTGGTAGGCAATGCAGCTCAATGTAATAATTAGTCTTTGAAAAGTGCCTTTATTTTTGGAATGATCTTTAATCTTAAGATACATAAATTTATTTCGCCCAGTTGCTTTCTTCTCCTGTGACATTGGACCTAAGTCTGCATCAGTTACTATTCATTTCACACTCAGGCGTGTCACCGCTGGTGATGAATACGCCGATTGGCATACGTATTTTGAGTAGCTTATAAGGCCGAAGATCTTCTGATGTAAAACAACGCAGATACTGTTACAATCCTTGCAGTACCACGGAGCTGTACACAATCATGAAAATACGATCTTTGTTACCGTTCATTAGGTTACCTGGTTTTTTTAAATCCTGTAGTTTTATGAAAGGGAATAATATAAAAGCAATTCTATCTTCATCATTATGTGACGTTGCGCTTATAATAGTATTGAATATGTCAATCTTCTAGGATTTATCGCATCGGATGGGGTCTAATTTTGTTCTCATAACAGCCTGAGTGCTGATAAAATAGAATTGAATTGTACTTCCTCCAGTATCAAAAGATGGGCAATTATTGTTATCACTTGATTTAGCCTTATATACAACTGATAATTAATTAATATATGCCTGATAACACCTGTAAGATATGTCAATGGGGCCAATATCGAACTTCATGTTGCTTTTCTGTCATCAGATTCCTTCTGTAACGCCAGATTGTACTGATTATTCTAAGGATAAAAGAAACAGATGACGATATGATGTATAGTATTATTTAAGACTAAAATAAAGATAGGGATGAAAGTAAGATAAATACAGTAGAAATGAGAACTTTGCAGATTGACAAAACATTACAAAAAACTCGTACAGTGCGTAATATGGAAACGGACACGTAGAAAGAACCAATGATGAAATATTTACAAAAATATATCTATAAGCATTGAAGGTGTGAAAAGTTTAAGAAATTCTAGAATAATGTAGCAGGTCCAAATCAATTGAATTTCGAAAGAAGGATAAGTTATTATTTTTAATAGGAGATTAGAAACAACGAGGCGTATGGACGTGGCAGAAATTAAAAACGTCTGTCAGAATAGGAACATGGCTTACTGGTGATGATGAAGATTTTTTGTTTTAGTTTTAAATGAATTATTCTTATTTAATGTTTCAAATAATATAACATTTTTATGGATTAGGTCTTTTTTGCAGATATGCGTCCGAGTATATAAGAAAAAACAGAAATTGGAATATTGATAATAAGAATATCAGCTTTGAGTGACAGATCCGATAACCTTGTGAATATATTTTCCCTAAAAGTTATATCCGGAGGAGACTGTGTTCCCTATAGTTTGTATTCCTAAGTAGCAGACAGGGGAATACCACTAATAACGGAGTAGAAAAGAACATTTAATTCCTTCTGTTGAATCCACAAGAAAAGTTATGGAAATATCATTAAAAATTCAAGAGCACTTAATTATTTGTAAACACAGTAGATAAAAATATACGTGGAAAGTACATTATCAAAATACTGACCCTGCAATATGAAAATATACGTGGAGCGTATATTATCAAGATACTGACCCTACAATATGAAAATATACGTGGAGCATATATTATCAAGATACTGATCTTACAATATGAAAATATACATGGAGCATATATTATCAAGATACTGACCCTACAATATGAAAAAATCGTAATATTATTATTTTTACGATAAATAGTATGTTTGAGTAGAATTGTCATATACGAGTAAGTTGCCAATATGATAATTAAGATTATACGCGAAGAAAACAAATATAGTAATGTTTCGTATGCAAAGCAAAAATTCTATAACATGAAGTCAATGAAAACTATTTATTTAATAAACAATTTATTGTAAACATAGTCTGGTGGGTTTATTGCCAGGTACCAATATTTTCCAGCTTACCAGACGAAAGTTAATAAAGTAAGTTACACTGTCGTAAAAAAAATTTAAAAAACTATTCATATTTATGAAATTTATGGACATAAAAATATTAAAGTAAAAGTGAGAAATCATCAATCAAAGAAAAAGGAAAAGATGGTGGAGAGGAAAAAAAAATCAGGAAATGTGGACACGGAACAAACGGACACGGTTCAAAGGAATACGGTATATTACTGACTAGAAATTAAGAGTTTTGTTAACTATGTGAAATGAAAAACTAATGAAATTAGAACTAAGTAAAATGGAATGATGAAGTCTGGCACATTTTTGCCAAAAAATGGATTAGACAAAGTAATGTTTTCACTACAACTCTCAAATTATGTATAACGCACTTAAAAATGGACTTTTTGAAACTCTTTAGGATACGGGTGTTATACTGATGGTTTATCAGATAAGTATGAGTGAGTGATTTAAATATTTCTTTTTTTGATCTTCAATGTAACAAAATCTATTCGTACGATTTCAAAATATAAAAAATGTCAAAAGTTCCCTCCGGTAAAAAATCTATCACTAACGAAGTATTCAGGCTATATTACCAGATATGATATCGAGTTCATTGATGAAACAGATTGTATTGTTAATAGATAGTGATTTAATAACACATTTTCATCTAATGGTTAATGATAACAAAGATATTGGGTGTTAATATAAGTTGTTTCCGTTTTTTTTCCAATTTAAAAATGAGCACCAAAATTAAAACAAAATGGTAAATGTTATATGTACGTCATTCGAAATAATGTTCATGAATAATATGGTTTAAGCGGTCCTCACCGAAGTCCACTGGTCGTCCGGAACGCTCCATGTCTTTCTGGTCGAAATTACTGTCTTTGAAACGCAAAAACCATCGACGAGCTGTCCTTTCATTCATAGCATCTTCACCATACACTTCGCAAATATCGCGAGCAGCTTTGGCCGCTTTATTCCCTCGATTGAACGCGAACAGAAGGAGGTGTCGAAAATGCTCACTTTCGTCTATTTGACATTCCATTTTGAAGGCTTGTAATAAAATAAAATAATACATGTAACGTAAAAACAAACAAAATATCTTATAGAGCAGAAAATTTTCTTTCGAATGACGTATAACTTTTACCATTTCGTTTTACTTTTGGTGCTCATTTTTAAATTTGAAAAAAAAACGGACACAACTTATGTTAACACCTAATATTTATTTTTTCGTGTCAAAGGTGCTTCACTTTGACGCAGTGAATGTGATGAAATGGTCTGAGTCTAAGTAAATGTGATGAAATGCAAGTATCGTGAATGAGTGGACATATACGTGTTAAATAATTAGTAGTAAGAATAGTTATAGGTGAGCATGTACGAGTAGGTGTCAACTATTTATAAAAAATTAAATATTAAGATTATTGAAAATAAAAATTACATATTGGAAATTGAAATGAAATGTGCTTCTAATTATAATATATAAATTAGACTAGCCATTTAGTTCTTCAGTAAAACAAATGTAAGGTGAGGTGCACGGCTGTGCGGTAACGCATTGGACTTCCATCTGGAAGGTCGCCGGTTCGAACCTCGCACTTTGCTACTCCTCTCGAATGACACAGGCATTTTGTCCGCCTAGTATTCGGGGATATGAGGACACCTATGACTTCAATTATATCGATTCTTTAAAAAAAAAAAAAAACACGCCAGTGAACTGCGATCGACTCCCTTCAGGTATGCCATCGGATCCAGTACAGTGGTGAGTTTTCTAGTTTGCAACGGCTTACTCACTTTAAAGAGGAGAAAAAGGCAAAAAAAAAAAGAAAACTCCTCAGCATAACTTCGCTTTACAACTGAATTGACGTTGGAATGGCAAGGGGATCCTCAACTACTTGGCCCAGCAACGATGACGAATAAATTGGTGTATAGCTTTTGATAAATGTGTGTATTATTATCATCGAAGACTTTGTCAAAAAAAAAGAAAACAAAAAAACCATCGCTATTAAAATATTTAAAGGAACCTATTAAAATATTTAAAGGTTCTCCAGAAAATGTTGGGAGCAAACGATACATACCATATATTATTTTGAGTATCACTGAACACTTAAAAAAAATCTTTTTAGAAATATTTTTACTGGCGAATTTTAATTTATTGTAAGTTGAAAATCTCCAAGTATACACCCTTTGGATACGGACAATCATTTTACTGACGGAATAATGGCTAAAAGATAAACAAAATCTCTGTTTTTATTAAGGCCTCCTTTATATTTTATAGTTTTATTTATATCCACAGTAATAAAAAAGTTTAATCAAACCTTATCAGCGGATTAATGTCACAAAATCGAAAGCCAACCCTTTTTATCAAAATGCCAACCCAGTTTTGTACGACAATCAGTGCGCCATCCCTTTAGCTTTACTCCAGCTCGGCAATATATCACAGGTGACCCGCGTAATAAAGCCTTAGTACAGTAGAACCACACAAATGCGTCTCTCCAACCAACCGGCCGCAATCGTCCCCACCACTTAATTAAACTCATAAAGGCGACTCGTATATAGGTGGGGCAGGCTAAATTACGGTTGCGCCATACCTGAAGAACATTTCAGGACAGGGTTTCCAGTTGGAAGATTGCTAAGTGCCAAATATATTTATGCCGTTTTGGGTCATACCTGTAAATTTTCGATAATTGCTTACTAAATTTCAGTAACCGGTTATGGTTTTGATTTATAATCTTAAACAAGTAAATTGAAAATATTAAATGGGAACCAAATTTCGCGGAGTAAAATGTTTTACATATATACATAAATATCATCCGTGCCCTTTACAAAGTAGGCAGGATAACCGATCTCTAATATTTTCTATCTAAGCACACAACTTTCGCCTCATCCACATTCAAACATCTCCTCATATATAATCTTGTATAATTCATACTTTTCACTTTACCTTCTATTAACATCTGGTCCATTTGGTCCAGCTGTGTTTATCACGGTCAAGAAAATAATATTTTTGACTTGATTTCTTTTATTCACAGTCCTATCAATATCACGGAATTCGCAGTATATTATCGCACATGTTGTCTTCTGCACGTGAAGAGACAAAACACTAGCACGCATCTATCATTTATGAGTATTGTTACCGGATGAATTTCTTTTTTACAAGTCTGAGACTCTCTTTCTTTATTTCTCGGGCACCATCGGGAAGCAAACCCAAACCCTCTGGATGATAATGAAGCGTCTTACCAACTATCCCATGGAGTTTGTCTTTTAAAATATACAATCATTTTATATTACTGTTTAGCAGATAACCTTAATTCTGAAGAAGTTTACTACCCATCAGCCAATTTTACATAATGCCGCCTGTAATTTTCAGGCATTAGGCTTTTTTTCTGATATCAAAACACAAAATTTGACACGTTCAATTATTGAATTTAGTCTTATCTTGTTTGGTTGTTATTATTGATGATAAGAAGATTGTAATCATTATTCGATATATGAAGTATTCAGAATTGCAGAATTTACAAAACTTTATCTTAATTAAAAAAACATGAAATACCCAATATCAATTTATCTACTGATGTTTATTTCCGCGAATTGTGCTAAAATACATATTCTGTGTGATGTTTGCATCATTACACGGATGTATTTCATGCATCTTGCATCATTGTATGTTGATTCAATATGCTTTACATGGTTTCCAGTATGGTCCAATAGACCGATCATCACCTTTTCCTTTTACTCTCTGAGATTTGGAATCAATATTAAGGCTTAAAAAATAATTTTACTAAAATGTGCTAGGTCATTTATAGTAAAGGCTACTTATAAGCTTCTTTTTTTATTATATTATGCATCATAAAGTAATCACTTTGATTTTTACAGCTTAACTAAAATCACAACGAATCGTGTAACTTTTACTATAATATTGTTTTTCGTTTGAATAATTCAAGCATCCTGTTGTAGATATCCTGTAAAAGTAAAACAGTTATTAAAAATAAAAATACAATTTAGAGATCACGCTGAAGGGCGCCCCCACTCGGGATTCTAGCTCACTATTATTGACAAATTAAAATTTTTACATAAAACAATCTGAGAGTAAGGATGGGAAGGTGGTGTCTGCGGCCATTGGATATGGTACTTCCCCACATCTGCACATATTTAGAAAAACATATTTGGCAAAAAAAAAACGTAGAAAACTCACAAAGAACCTTTATATGTTAGATCTTAAAATACATGATGTTGACTTTGTTTTCTTCCACTACATTTTTGAGAATGTCCCGGTTATGTGAGTTAGTTAAAAATATAGGTTGACCATTTCACCTGAGATCACAGAATGTATTAAGAAGCGCATGTGATGTGGTTAAAAAAATATGTAGCAGAATAAAAGACAAGTGTTTTATATTTGTGCCATTACATATTTTTTTTTGTTTATTGTTTAAAAACATATCAGGTAAAATTGATAACTAATTTTACAACCGCTCAACATTTTTCTTTCGGATACCTACATTATGTGTAAATTTAAAATTGCACCGATAAAAAACGTTTTAAATTTTTATGTGCATTAAAAGTTAAACTCACTTAATTCGTTAGCATTGCAGACCACGAAAGTCTGAAGCTAACTTCACTGTCATCTTTCAGGAGGATTAAATTTTCAATATGTATGAAAATTAAACATTCAATCACTCAAATTTTGGTAACCAAAATATAAAACAAGAACAACATAAAAAATCAACACAATTTGGACACCATACGGTGTATGAAAACACCAGTGTGTCGACTCGAAAAAAAAACTCAACTACTCGTACAATCAATTAAACAAAACACTTAACTAAATTAAAAAAAAACAAGATGTTATAAAAATGGAATAATCAGTCTCCCAGTTAAGATCTAAGCATTAAATAAATGAATAGTTGAATTAAAATAGGCACAAAGTACCAAAAAAAAAACAAAAAAAAACTAAGTATGCAGTTTCATTATATATGACATATAGAACGAAACTGCATACTTAGTTTTTTTTTGTTTTTTTTTTGGTACTTAGTGCTTATTTTAATTCAACTATTCAAATATCGAAGGAAAACCCTTCTAAACTTAATCATTTAAAACTATCCATCAAACTAGACATGGGGAGTAACCAAATTATTACATTCTCACGATTAACGATTGCAACCGTTGTTAGAATATTGCAATTTATAATCTTTTAGAATAATACATAGTCCTCAGCCCTGTCGAAGAATATAAATGCTGAATGCCCCAAAATATAAAGCAAACGTTTCTCTTTATTTTTGTTAAAAGATTTGTGGTTGCTAAGGTTCCTACAGTAATGTTCTCATTAATCTACAAGTTCAAATTAATTGAAGAAGGTCCTTCATTGGTCGAGTTCAGCTTTCGGCCACAAGGGTTTTTGTCTGCCTTAATGTTAAGATCGCATTAAAAGGTACATCCTCCTAACCTTTTTCTAGATAATATGCCCCATTTAGGTTGACGTCTTTACTTGACATTTTGGCATTTATTTCCTTTTCACTCTTAATTAAGGCCTCGTTGTTTATGTTTTTAATGGTCATATTAAGATGGGCTCTTTGGTAGAAGTTGAAAATGAATTAATTTTCTAAAACCATATTTGAGAGTTTTTCTTTTCAAAATTTGGTATGATAGGATAGCGAATTGGATCGCCTTATCGAAATCAATTAAATATATGATGATTAATAAATATTTAAATTGCTGTGAAAAATTGTTTCATATTGTATTAACACTTTTGTTTATGATTACCAGTTTTTTTGTTTTTTGGAATTCTGTAATATTATAAGTTTTATTTTTCCACTTTAGTTGGTGTATGATTTTATCGGTTTGAATGTTACCCATTTTACACTCTAGTATGAAAAAACTCAGTTTGTTTCAAGAAAAAAATGAGGTAGAAAAAGTGTTACCCCCATGTCAGAAAAAATCACAAAAATTTGACTATAAAATTATATTATATTGTATTTAAAAATATTTTGTAACATATTACTGAAATATTCAGTGAGTAATAAATAAATCACGGTGGGGTGAGTGAAAAAAAACGAATACATTATATAAAAAACATCTAGGAACATATGTGGCACTGTTTCGTGCCACATATGTTCCTAGATGATTGAAAGCTTCTATCTACTCTGCAAAATAATAAATCCAAAAAAACAGTCTGAAGTTAATCCCAGGATATCTGGATGCTGAACTAGAACACTTCATTCAGTCATTATTCCACTTTTTATTTTAGCATACTCTTTCGCCATGCTTCTTAGACTCCAAACGTTCCTTGCTTATGATCTGATCTTATTATAATTTTTTGTCCTGTTATATTTTTTTGGCTTTTTATTTATTATTATACCCTCAATCAAACCACCATAAATTTTTGCAGGAAATTTTATTTTGTTCACATGCCCAAACATAAGTTTATTTTTTACATGCTGATTTCCCTTCGAATTTCTTATTATATAATTTCGATCATTAAGTCAACTCCAAAACAAATTATTCTCATTTTGAAGATCGCATCACATACCACCTTAGAACATGATTTTCCACTTCATCATCATTCTACGACAAACTTTCGTTATAAATTTTAAAAAGTGCAATGTAAAAAAATAAACCATGAAACAATCTAAGAATCGTACCTAAGAAAATGAAAACAACCTAAGAATGTTACCTAAGACAAACCAAATGTTGTAAAGAAGACATTTTTTCAAAATTTAAACTCGATAACTTTTGCGTTCTAATTTGTAAAACGCTCGCTTTCAACCCGATTGTGGGTTCGATTCTATTGTACAATAGTTGGTCCTTAATTTTATAAAAAGAAGTTCAGTCCAGGCCTTTTCAACATCTCTCTGGTTCGTTGGAAGAGATCGTCACATTATAATAAATTCGCTAGATTATAACTGTATGTAACAAAACTGTGGGGAAAAAATCTGGAAAAAAATGTTCACCGAAATGTGTGTACCTTTGTATAATATAACATTTTTGCTGTCAGTATAAAAACCTGGTGGGCATTTTTTTCCTAGCAACAAGACTACGAAGGACACCATTAATAAATACCCTTTGCTTAAAATGCAGAGGATATATGTTTGTATTTTATTACACTTTCGTCGTACACAATACTATACAACGGGGGGCTAATAACAATGGGAAAATGTCTCACCTCCACCTTAAAATATGTTTGAAATTGTTATGTGAAAATCAAGGCTATTACCTTTTTTCTGATATTCTGGCAAATAGGTGTAGTCATCATAAGAATGCTTACCTAATTGAAAAAAATATTGAACTCTTCTTGAAAGAGCTGAAGAGTTTTATACGAACCCGAAGCGAGTTTAAGCAACAGCACGAAGGCTCCATTAGTTTTACCTAAAAGCCTGCGTTATGAAAAATCATTATGATGTTATGAAATATGCCTTAAATTTCATTATTCAAAAAGTTTTTAATGGATAAAAATGTACACAGAATTTCAGAATCCTAAAAATATAAAAGCTTGTTTTCATTTTCGGGGAAAAATATAATTACCCTCGATATTGTTATTGAAAAAAATCCAAGCATGAAAATGTTTTTTTTCTTCGTAAAATTTGATGTATTATGAAATGTTTCGTGAATAAATATAAAATTAACTTCATTTAACCTTTTATGAATAAACAACACAAAAAATGTATGCGTTGTCACTGATTTTTGAAGCACATAATTGATTTAGCAAATTTTTATACGATATGCACTTAATTTCTATAACTTTTGTCTTAAAATAGGTTGCCCGATTAATGTACTTGTCTCGATTGCAGAACGTCTCTAGTTCAGAACCCGTGGCAAGCAACTGTCTTCAGATAAAAAAAAAATTTTTACGCTTGGTTGACTTTATATTTATAATACTTAGATATGTTTAGAAGTCACGCTCAGAGTCAATCTAAGAAGTTCACATATTCTACTATAAAGAAGAAAATTATGGAAAGACAGCTTCGTTGGCATTGTGTTGAAAAGACCTAAAAAAAATTAAACAACATAAAATCAGTTGCACTTAAGTCCGTGTGTAACAATAAGCGCTATTATAGTTGTGGTGTTAAAGCTATTATTAAATCGAATGTCATAGTAAGAAAAAAATATTTTTCATATAATATTTGACACGATATATGATTATGAGACATATATGTTAATAACAATGTAAAATAATGTATTTATTTAGGAGATCTGATTTTACTGTAGAACAGCCAAATATAATATTAAAAGGAGAAAGCAATTTACAATGAATGAGAATGCTTCATGAATATTAGATTAATTTATAATATTAATCCAATATTTAGAATCCTAACACTCAATTATTAGATTCACATATCACTCCCATTCACATACTGTTACTATGTTTTGAGTTTCATTTAATTCAAATTAACCTTATTAAATATTTCGAGTCTCATTCCGAAAACGGATTTAACTCATCCTTTTGTTTCAAATAACCTTAAAATATTATATTTTACTTATAGTTAAGGCATTAACTTTGTGAAGGTTAAATATACTAATTTGTTTTATCAAATACTGTTTATTCCACTTTATACCGTTACATAAAGTGGAATAAACAGTGTTTAATAAAACAAATTACAATGTCTTAAAAGATTAGTTTTTCATTGTTTCTGCAAGACAACTTTGAATGTAATGTATTAAGGACTTATTATTTTGGTTAAATATGATAAGATGGCTAGAAAAAGAAGTGCTGATGTTAAAAGGAAGAGACAATGAGCAGGCGAGACTCGAGAGAAGCAGCATCATGACGACAACATAAAGCAGCAATAAGAACAATCAGCGTTATATTAAAAAAAAATTACTTCCATCATTATTGACGGGTTGTTACTAGTTGTACATAACTGGTGACGTGTGTATTGTAAATGCTGTTCTAACAAATAGCGGATATTATTTTTCTATTTATTATACACAGACTTTTTTCTATTTTCTTTTAAATAAGTTATTGAAAACAGCAAATGAAGCGATTGTAAAACGGGAAGCAAGGAATTAATAGTATTTTCCAAAGATCAAGACAAGTGGAAATTTGCCATAGTCTACAATTCGATGCTGAAGACGAAATAACATATAAGGAAGTGCTACTTTTTTTATTACTTATTTTGTTTTAGGTTAATAAAACTTTCCTAGATTTTATTATCAAATATTATTCGGAATATGCAAATAAAACACTTTTAAGAATATGTTGACAGAATCATGAAAACGTATTATACAATATGTTTATGAAACATATTATACAATAAAAACGATCGCAATAAAGTCTGTAATTGCTTATTTCAGATTTAGTTCAAGAACATAAATTTTCCTTTACCATGGAATACTCCTCATTTCCTTTGAACAATATATCTTAAGAGGGTATCTTTTAATATTTATTTTATATTTGATACGGGTTTAACCCAAATACATTATATAACAATAAAATAAAAAATGTTGAAATACAGCATAATGAAAATAGGAACAATGTTACAGAACAATATAACATTTAAATTTAAAAAAAGTCTACATAACAACTTAAATTAAAGTGATAGACCTGTTTTGCTTTTTAAAAGTAAAACAGACCTGTCACTTTATTTTAAGTTGTTGTGTAGATTTTTTTCACATTTAATTATTAATCATTCTGTACTACAATGTAGTAATACAATATAAAAACCAAATCAATTAAAAAGGAATAATGTAACTCATGTTTGCTTGTAAATTGGCTCAGTTTTACCAACAAAGTTTATTAAAGAGTTCAATCCTCAATTTATCTACCGAGATATAGAATATA
Organism: Odontocerum albicorne; assembly: GCA_949825065.1. Lineage (NCBI taxonomy): Eukaryota > Metazoa > Arthropoda > Insecta > Trichoptera > Odontoceridae > Odontocerum > Odontocerum albicorne. The sequence goes on from OX463850.1 coordinate 18,037,295, forward strand.
CGGATATCAGAAAATTGATTTCACAAGGTCATTTAATGTAGTGATACTTTTAACAGCTCAGTTTGTGAATATGGCAGAGAAAACAATATTTACTGACGATGGTATTTGTCCTGTACATTAAACAAAAGTTCGAAAATTAATAGAGGGTTTGCTATTTTTCTTGTTAGTGATTTGTGTATAATAGGTGTGCAGATCTATTCTAACGCTTAATTGTGACATCCAAGCACACCCATTAAAAATGTTAAATATATACTGTTTGCAATAAAAGTGTTTCAGAAAAAAAGCTTCTATTTGATTGAGCTGCCCACTAACCAATTAATTATAAAGATAATTTAAAATAGCGCTACCATAAAATGCTCTGGAATTTTTTATTGTACTTATGTAGACTTATTTATTTAATTATATATCTCGATTTTATTAAAATTTAGCTATCAAATTTGAAATATTTTTAATAGACTATGAGGATAGACTACGGATTTTTCCTTATATCATCTTTCCTCATCGACCGCCTTAGTAATAATAAATAAATATCACCATGGAAGGGCTGTAATTTATAAAAAGGCTCTTCTTATAATGTAAAATTTAAATCAGGAAGCAGTAATTAAAACAAGTATTCTTATTATTTAAAAAAAAAAGCAAAATTAACTGCATATTGAAAATGTTTTTTCTTGTCTATTTTCTCATTGTCTCCTTTGTAATGGTATTCCAGTGAATGTTTTAAATTTTGAATAGGCCTTACGGACCAATAAAAATAATTCGGTTGAATTTTTTGTTCAAAGTGTAAAAATCATGAGGAAATTTGCATTTTCCATTTTTGGATGTCCCACGGGTCACCGCCAGTCAGAATATGTATATGACATCTTCCCTAAACTGAGTTTAGGGAAGTGGCCATGTTTGTTTTTGGTTTTAAATAACTTCGAAAATTGTCACCTTTCCTCCACTACGTCATATACTTGTTGTTCTTAGTTTTGAAGTGTTTTCTTTAGTCTGGATATATCCAGGCCTTCTGGGTAAAACAGAGTAGTCGCATTACGTTTTTTACTATAGAGCACAAAAAAAAACTAAATTTGAAACAAAATTCTTAAATGGAAAAGTAAAGTTTAGGTAGACATTCAACATTGTAATTTTGCTATGGGGTAATTTATATTAAAATAGATTTAAAAAAGCGTTAAATCAAATTTCAACATTATAAACAATCATGTCAATTTCAATAATAGTCCTCTGCTAAATATGTTTCCCGTTCAAAAGCAATCTTTTTGACGCCTACCTACTCCCCTCCACTTATTAGCAACTTCTCCCCCCCCCCTCTTCTGTACCATTACAATTAGAATAAATGTATTTTAGACATACTTTATTTAAACTTCACCTGACGAAGAAGACGGAGGTCTTTAAAACAGTAGAGAACTCAAATAGAACAGTGGTGAATACAAATTAAAAACAAGTGTTTTATTTATTTTTACAAACATACAACCTCAAAGTGAAACAAACGTTTTTTCTTAGATTCGAGAAGTAAAAAAATGTGTTTGTTTTTTACGTACTTTTTCCTTTCTCCATATTGTGTTATGTTACACATTTGCTTCATTATTATCTATTTTAGAAAATATTTAGGACATTTTCAATGCATGTTACATTACGATTTTTTTAAATTTCATCTCATCAAATTAAAATTTTCAATAGAAGAAATACCAGTTCTTACTTTTTCAAATCATATACGATAGGGCTTCGGGTTCTATTTCCAACGGTGCCCAAAAAAATAATAAAAAAGGGTTCCATTCTGATTAAGATTATTCATCATCGAGATTATCGTTCGTTTCATTTAAGCATGTAAATCCAAAATTTACTTTGACGGATACCTAATAAAGTATCTGTGTTCGACTTAATTTTTAAGCTTAAATAAACTACTTTATTTTAGAATGTCATGCTAGACTTAAATAGTGCTATATTTTAAATATGTAATTTTCCCCTCGAACGACACAGGCACTTTTTCCATCTAGTGTTCGAGGGTATAAGGATACGTATGACTTCGGTCATATCTATTCTTTAAAAAAAAAATTCCGCGTTCTATCATTCAGCTTCGGAGTGTTGAATAATCCAAGCTGTGCTCATTCCCTGCGTTAAAAATTCAATTTTATTAATGAACATGGACTGTCTCTGCGATCTCACGATGGTAAGCTCTTCCCTATTCCAACACATCATTTTTTCTACACTTGATCATTTGCGATTTACTCGGTTAGACTTTGTGACGATCTTTCTAGATCAATCATTATACTTAAATATATACGAGTATATACAAGTTTAGGTCAATGCCACGGATTTCGATATTTATTGTGAAACAAATGCCGGTTGATTGAAATAAATTGCTTTAAAGCAATAAATCCGACAAATATATGTGCATAATTTATTTCATTTAAACTATGCCAAAAGATTACCGGTTTAAATTCTCTATATTATTGCCAATTTTTGTGAAATTTGCGTGAAACAAAGTAAATTTATAAGTTTCTTATACTTGATTGATTCAACTCAATAAGTCGAATTTGACTATTTCGGCAACTTGGCCCAAGGTAGGATGGAATAAGGATTTGGAAGGGAAGTGGGTGATCTGGGCTGTAGCGCCATTATGCACAATTCTTGTAGCGCGTCAGGGAGTCAATTCAAAGGGCGTACACTATCGGTTGATCCTTTTTGGAGTGTTCAATATCCAAGCTGTTCTCAGTATCTGCTTGAAAAATTCAATTTTGCTTTTTGACCATGGATTGCCCCATCGATCTGGCGAGTGCAGAATTCTTTGTATACCAACGCAACACACAGTTATCTATAAATAACCTTTTGCTGTTTACTTAGCTCGACTTTGGGTTATTTTTCTCGGCTCAATCACATGTGCTGCATCTTTATAGATATTTAAGAATAAATAATAAGAAACCATTATTAATCTCAAAATTTTCCTCTTCCTTAGAATTTTTTGTTAGTTATTTCCAAATATTGTTTTCATGGTTTACGTTCGCTACACGATCATGCATACCAAAAATAAACATGAAACAAAAGCTTGCGATTGGAACAAATTACTGTGAAGCAATCAATTCGCCAAATTTGCATGAAAGTGTTAAATAAATAAATTGGTTTTGATTGAAATCGGAAAATGGGCAAAAAGTTACTGTAATAAAATAAATCAATATTTTTTATTTATTTCCACATATAACATAGTTTCACTAAGAAATATCATTGGAAAATCTACCAATAAGGAATCTCTTGCATTCCAAAGCAATACACATCATTTTCCAAATCATATTTTTGAGTTTATTCGAATGGTCTCGAACAATGATCATAGTTGAATAAGACGTACTTTATTTAAGAAAAATACTAAAAAAATTAATAAACTTATCAACAATATCGTGCCATGCTTCTATTAGGATAGGCGGGAAGAATAGATCTCCACTTCATCATATCTTGGACCATATATTAAGCTTCTACCACGTCCTTGTTTCTCGTCATTGCTCTTCTCTCATTCAAAATTTGATTCATAAACTAAATATTTTCTTCATATGATATTTATAAACTTTTACTGCTTCTCTAATATATTCAATACATGATCATTGACACGGAATATTACAATACTTATCATGAAAATATCTAATTTATATAGTGCTTAAAATAAATTAAATCCCCAGAAATATAAATATATTGATTAAAAATTAAAGATAAGTGTGAGTCGTGGTTAAGGACGACCGAGAAAAGTAGAGATGGACCAAGTCAATGAAATCTTGAAAGAAGAAAAGGTTAGAAAGTAAGATAAACAGAATATTTTATTTGAGAAGATGTTGCATATGAAAGTGGAGAAGGTGAAGGAAGTATTGTCACGCCTTTTTGCTATTATTAAGAAACAACAATTATATGTACACAATTGATTACATAAATCAATTTACCAAATATCAATCTTACCAAGGTGACAGGGCCGGACAGGTCAGTCGGCTTCTTAACGAGACAAGTACTCTTTAGGTCTCTGGGGTATGTTGGGTTCTCTTAACTCTGAATAAGTCTCTTTCAACTCTCGCAGGGACAGGCGACACAATTAAACAAGAACAATTTGTAATGAAGCAGTTTATTATATTGTAAAAAAAAAGAAAAAAGAAAAAAAATATATAAAAAAACTTGACGAATGTCAAGAAAAAAGTTTAAAATTGGCAAGAAAATAAAAATGTGTTGTATTTAGCAAGGGAGATTCCAATAACAATTTAGAATTAAAGTTGAGCGATGGTTAAAATGTGCGGACGAAATTCACATTAAAAATAGGAGGAATAATATTCACCCGTAATCAAGATGGCGTCCTGGAGTTCTGTGATATATGAGGAAGAGCAGTGTCGGACCCACGTCTGAATCTCACCACGTTCTGCACGGAATAGGACGAGCCAGCTAGCGCCCGCTTCCCCTTGGCAAGGAAGTACGAAGAGACAGGGGTGCCAATCTCGACCTAAGTCGTACGTGACAAAGTTGTCATTGAATAAAAATGTACCTGACTGCAAGGGTAGCTACCCTTATTTTATTGTCTTTAGTATTTTAAAATATTCAAGTATTTCATAATATTTTAATCTTCCTGTTTTCAAGGCAAGCACATGGTCTCGACACCACAAGTTTCATAAATTATGATATGTCGCGAATTAACAATTTCGAGGACGTGAAGTATGCAATTTAACAAATATAGTCCTAACACCCCACCCTAAGTTATTGAAAGAACAAAAAAAAAACAAACAAAAAAAAAATTATCCTCCGTATATCACAGACGCATCAGTCCGAGGGATGTTTCTAAGGAGCGAGGGGTGTATGTACCCCTCACCGGATACGGTTTCGTGGCCGATTTATCTCTAGTCAGCATTTGCCTATAGGTGTAGTCTTAATTGGTGTAAGAGCGACCACGAGGAAGGAAACCACGAAAAACCTTTCCTTGACTAGGCTCCTAAACAATTTAACATCAACACATAGCCGGTTACACAGGAGCGGGAAACAATCCTTCCCAACTCCTTACACATATAAAAAAAAAACAATACACAATGGTATAAGATTACAGGAATTGATACAAAACAAAACAATGCACAAAAAAAGAAATTAAAATAATACTATACAATCTGGTAATACAATTAATAAAATATTAAACAGCAAGGTCAACTAACAATCCAATGTTGACCAAGAGGGAAACAAATCAGTTAAGCCATTCTCTCATTACAATTTTCTGAGAAATGGACACAGCTTAACCAAAATAATAAAACAAATCTGCAGTCTTCTCCCAAAGGCTGACTTTAGTGGGTTCACTGTAGGTCACGGGCCAACCTATGAACCAGCTGCTCTTCAAAGGTCATTCCTGAAATTCTCCCCTTTCAATGTGGATCTCGTCCAACCAACCACCCACATGGCTCAAACACAAAATTACAACCCCTCTTCCCTTGATACGCCAAAGACAACACTTTACAACACAATCCTTTCTTCGCCCTTCCCTATACTGCACAGTCGGGAACCGATAAATTTTAAAGCGGCCCCATATCACGGGCGCTTTCCACAATACGACCGCCCCTGGCACACAGCACAAGACGGTCCAAACTTCCGGCCACTACCGGGCGTAGTGATAACAACAATGATAACAATAAATTTCGCAATTGCCAATATTTATCATTTAAAAATTTCAAGAGGTTCACACAGAACCTCATACGTCAAATTACAAATATCCTATGGTTCACACAGAGCCACTTTCGAGGACTTGTAACTCCTTAAGTTCAGACAGAACTTTATACATTGAATAACAAATATCCTATGGTTCACACCGAACCATTTTCGAGGACTTATATCTCCTTAAGTTCAGACAGAACTTTATACATTGAATAACAAATATCCTATGGTTCACACCGAACCATTTTCGAGGACTTATATCTCCTTAAGTTCAGACAGAACTTTACACATAACTTGGGTTTCCTCAGACTCCAAGGTCTGGACAACCGTTGCAGTAACAATTCACCACCACACAGAATGGTAACTGTATAGATGGAGCCTTAGTTCCTAAAAAAAAAAACACAAAACATGATAGAAAATTGGCAAGTAGCCCCGGCTGACAGCAGGACGCGTCTACGGACCCCCAGAACAGAGCCAAGAATCACGTGATACCACTTACACAACTTTGGTCATCTAGGATCCGAGCGACAGACACGCGACCCTCCCGAACCGAAGCTACCCTAGCCCGAAACATGTGCATGACAGAACACATCTGTAATCGCAATCGCTAATTTGGGTTCATGAGGCCCGTGATGGAGACACACAGCAATCCATCCCAGATGTATTCTCAGGCCATCTTCAAAACCTTTATCGGTTGGGAGGCTAGCTTCCCCCAACCCGGACTCTTAAGGCTGCCCAGGGCCTCTCGGTGATTCACACCGAGCCAAAGTAAGGAGACAATGATAAACAACAAAAACTGGGAATTCAATTTACCGAGCGAGACCCACCATACGTCCGACCACAAGGGCACGGGTTCGTTTCGAGATTTAACTATCCAAGAAACGCAGCCCCCAGTCATGACGCATGCTGCCAACACTACAGTAACCAGAGCTCTTATCCCAAAACTCAAAACAGAGCAAACAATACAACGGTAATCACCGTAACAGTTACATAAAATCGGTACAAGTTCAAAACAAACAAAAATAGAACGGCAATTACCGTAACAGTTACATAAATTTGGCACAAGTTCAAAACAAAACAAAAATAGAACGGCAATTACCGTAACAGTTACATAAAATCGGTACAAGTTCAAAACAAAACAAAAATAGAACGGCAATTACCGTAACAGTTACATAAATTTGTCAAAGTTCATTCGAGAACGCACCATACTCTTATCCTTATTCCTCCCAGCAGCACCACTACAACCTCCACATTTCCCATAAACCTTTCATCGCGCTGCCTAACAGACTACCATGCGACCCCGTACTCGGTGAGTGCTTTGACAGAACAAAATATATTATAATATTTTACACAACAACAAAAAAAATTAATCATTTTTATTTCAAATTATATACTCCACACTCAACAGGAGCCAATTCGTCAACAAGATGACTTACTTCAATACTATAGCCCTTCAACACCGTGGAATGCTACACCTCTCTAACAAGAAATTCCGAACACATCAGCGGTTATTATCATCATGGAACCCCGTCCAATGACTAACACTTGCTACGTGCAACTATCCGAAACGGATACTCCACTGTACCATCTGTACAATCTTTTCCAAAATTCAACTCGGTGGAAAGCAACACCTACTCCATAGCACTACTGAACAATTCTACTGCTATTAAACTTGCGGACCACCGTCCAGCGATAGCATTTGTGCAAAGCAATTATCCACGATGGATACTCTACTGAATCCTCAGTACAATCTTTGGAACGCTACTCCCGGGGGAAGGGTACACCTCTCCGTCAAGAAGTTCGGAATACATCACGAATTCTTATCAGATAAGACAACAATTAGGAAGACAATCCTTCCCTAATACGAAATTCTGAAGACTTCCAAGAATTTCTTCACTTAATGCCCTAACTTCTGCAGCCAATAATTCGATAGGGAATCTAATGAGAAGGTAACAATTACCACTAAATAACCCACAACAGCTGTTAGGTAACCCAATACCTAAGCTCGCATTACACAAGAGCAATTTGATCCTGAATGTAATACGTGTACCTTCTACAAACGGTACTAATCATCTATGTATTACATGAATTCTTACTTCAGAAGGACCTAAGTCCTTCGTTGAGATACATATAATCCTACTCTAGGCTCTCAGCATTCCGCCACTCGTGGTCCAGGCTTAGGTTCATTGAACGCCAGGTATTCTTTGGTTAAGTCACCGGGTTGAATACCAGCCCATACATAAAACATATGGAAATGAATCCATACGAGATTGCCCACGGCCAGCCCACTTATTCATTCACCCTTGTGCAATAATAAATTCGCACCGGTGACGTCACTTGACATACTAAACTGACATTCACCAAGGAATCGACAGTGTATACCTTCAAGGTATTATAACAAAATATTTAATTTAATTATTTTAAGAACCATTTTCCTAACCATGAATGACTCCCAATTAGGCGCTGACGAACCCATCACTACACTGTCAACTATCAGCTTATCTATAATCCACCCGGGCACAGAAGCTGTGCTCAGGACCGGACCCATATCATATGTTCGCGTCCTTATCGTGTGACGACGGACTCAACGCATAAGGTCTATTCTAAGCTATACTGTATTCAATAGTCAATTTATATAATATTTATGCAGCTACTAAACTTCAGCCGTATTCTTGTAAGAGAATAACCCCTGTATTCCTTCCCTCTTACAAGACAAGAATGATACATTTAATAATTTGACTCCAGGTCACGCTTTCTAGTTTCTAAAGAGAGAATACTCGACTACGATCTCCCTATTACGACGAGAAACAGTTCTATACTCAAATATTGGTCACTCGACCACGCTCTTTAGCTTCTAAGGAGAAAATACACAAATGACTCTATCGTTATTGCAACAACAAAGGGGCTATACTCTATTTAACACTTGGCCATGCTCCTCTTATGTGCCTCGACTACGAGAATCCGGACTAATTCTCACTTAGCTTTATGACATGGAGTGCTATACTCCTCTGTCGGTCACTCGATCGCGAGACTATCATTGGTCAACCTTTGCAATGTCCTTCACGTGATATCTCCCTACCACTTTTCCACTAAGCTCCGACAGCTCGTAAACCGAATTGGAGATTTTCCTGCTAACTACGCTCTTTATAAATCTCGGTGCCAGCTTGGCGCTGAAGTAACGACCTGCATTTGACTGCTTAAAGGACTTCCTCCATACCACCTGTCCAACGGACAGACGTCTCTCTCTACGGCGTAGGTTATACCTAGCTGCGCTACGCTTAAACCCAGTCAATAGTTTAGCAGTGACGGTCTCGTACAATTTTTCCATTCTATTTAGCCCTTGGAGATAATTAGGAGATCTCGTGGAAGAGACAATCTGATTCGAATCCAGTTGGTCGTGGAACGAAGCATGGGGAACCGGATGGAATCCGTGAAACAGATAAAAAGGGGTGCTACCAGTGGCTATGCTCACAGTATTGTTTAAACAGGAACAGATCTTCCCTAAGAATTCGCACCAATCTCGTTGATTGTCCTGTACCAAAATGGATAGACACGTCAGAATTGAAGAATTATATCTCTCGCTGGTATTGTTTTGCGGGTGATAATACGCGTTGTAAAAGAGGTCTCGTATCCCATAGGATTCCAGGAATCCTCTGAATTCCTTCATCACCTTAATCTTTTCAGGGTCCGTTCTCAACCCTTCGCGGTCCACTATATGTCCCAAGTACCTAAGGCTTGACTTGCAAAATTCCGACTTGGCCAATTTTATAGTAAGATTGGACTCCTTCAACCGGCGCAACACCAAACGTAAGGTGGCGATGTGTGAATCGAAATCTGCGCTGCAGATTAAGATGTCATCTAGGTAGCAAAATACATGATCGCCCTGATCGGCAAACAGTTTATCCATTAGCCTCTGCATTTCGGCAGGAATATTTTTTAGACCAAATGGGGTGACCACAAATTGGTACTGACCCCGGCCACGCTCTTACGTAAAAGGAAGCGAGGCGAGATCTTTTATCTTCCTTAATTATTAGCTCGAAAACTGAGCAGAGTTTTCACAAATCCTCAACTAATCACGACTGGAAACAGACAATCTCTGCGCCTTCTTTATGCTATCACTTCTTACACCCGTGATAATTCGTTATCTGACAAGGGTGGCTCTAAAGAATGATTTTAAATTCTCTATTCTTGGAATATATTCTGTAAGGGACTCAACTGTTTCTATACATAAGCCTGTCTAGTCTGCAATTTATCCTAAAGTCTTCCGACCCATACCCTTCTAGGAAAACCCTATAGATTACATGACAATCACTACCTTTTTAACCTTAATTCTGAGAAGGTTAATGTTGCATCTCACAGGAACTATGGCTAGTTGAAGGAAGTCTATTTACTTCTACTTCCAGGATAAACAAGCCATCTTCTTTGTACCCAATGCACCGACACAAAACAAAAGAATCTATTCCAAAACGAAATTCTATTCGAATTTCGAAACCAACCGTGTTATCCAGATGTATTGTCAGAAACAAAGGAATCTAACCAACCGAAATTCAATTCAGACCAGATAACAAACTTCTCTATCAAAAGACATTGATACGAGAACAAATGAATTTATCTAAAACGTAATTCCATTCAGTGTTTAAAAACAGCGCATGTAAGAAAACTCAGCATCGACTGACTGATTATCAATAAGATACAACAGCCCTTTCTAACAATCCCCGTGTCAACAAGAACAGCCAATATTACCGAACGACAACAATTATGACGCAATACTTTCTACACAAACTCGCCATAACAGCAGTAGCTCCGCGTAATAATTCGCAATATCCTATTATAAGAACCCTTCTGGAACTTAATTCCAGTTCTCTCTATTCCAACATATTGTTTAATAACAGCCACTGCTATCACGAGAAAAAAAAAAATTATAACTATGACGCAATACTATTCACATCTAGAGCCTTCTTCTAGTTCCCACTCTTTTTCTTTTTCACAATATTTACTGCCTGACCTGCTACACCGTTATCAAAATAAACTATCCGTAATTACGACGCAATTCGTCCTTTTGCCTTTGACTTTGAAAATTACCAAACCGAACACTGCGATTTTAACTATTACTTAGTCCTAAACAAAATCCGTAAACCGGGTCTCTAGCGCGATTGAAACATTATTTACGGAAGTTACCTTCTTTCCAGGTGAGATTGCTCTCAATTAGCCAGGAACCAATTCTTATTCAACTGGAATATTCTATGATTTCAAAACACTTGTCGTCATTCAATGACCACGCACTTCCTGTATTATTTAATCTGTTTCAAAACACGATACCATGCGAATCTATTTCCTCAAAGAAAAACATCGGACAGTATTTCCAGCCGCAAAACAAAATGGCGTCCGTCCATTACGCACGACCATTCCATAATTTAAATTTTCTAAACATTGAACTCCTATCCTTTATCTCCTTTTCAATCTACCACAATTCGCAAAAATCACTAAACTGACCACTGAGATATTAATTATTATTTATTCCTAAACAAAATTCGTAAACTGGATCATTTACGCGATTGGAATATTTCTTACGAAAGTAGGGCGCACATAACACTTTGCCCAGCCCATCTCCTTTCAAAGATGAACTGGAGCTTAATCCACGTGGAATTTAGTTCTTTTTAAGCCTGACTATCCACGAAATACCACACTAGTCCTATTTACAATTCTCTGACCGCGCACTTTTTTTCTTGAAAACAGGGGAGCAGAATGAAGAGATCTTCCCTCGGCCTTAATTGAATACATTGCAACAATAAAACAATAGGACAAAAAGCCCAACCGAAGCAAATCAAGACCTTGATAACAAAAACAACACTTCTAACTCGATCGTTCTGTTAAACCAACAAGATTTCTCCTAGCAACGCAGTTCAAATTTACAAACAACAACTTCCTACATCGTGTTTACAATCAACCGCGAGGGACGAGGCTGACCAAAGCTCCATTTTAACAACAAACGACTATAGACCAAAATGTAATTCAATCTCTATAAACAATTATACCGTTTATAGATCCATTACAGAAGAAACTATTCAATGCATGATTCGGCCATTGAACCAAGATCGAAACCAAAAATAACTTGCTCCAACGGAATCTTTTTAAGTAAAAGAGGAATCTAACTTAAGCGAAACTTCCACTTCTTTGTAATATTAAACCGTTGAAATTCTCCATATTTCGACAAACCGAGCACCAAGAAATGATTAATCCTTGCAAGAAAACCCGAAAGACTGGGCCAACTGAACAGCGAACTATTTCACGAAAGATAGGCGTTTCGTGCGCTTTGCCTACCCACGAACTCTCTTAATATGAGATTGGTCTCAAATAAATCAGAACACCATTCTCTTGACAACGAAATATTTTAGCGAACGTTAGCTAGAAAATCTATTCTTTTTCTTCTCACGATTAAGTAAAATTCTATTCACAATTCAAATAATGAAAAAACTCGAAAACGGCTCCTTACCAACTCGGAGCCCGTAGCACATGGGCACAAGGAAGACCATGTGGTCGCGAACAGCGAAAACAAACGCGGGAGAACAACAAAAAAAACAATGGCAGTAAAAACAAATGATGCAAACACGTGGTTACAAAATAGAGAAAACAAACGGTCGAACACAAAAAAATACATATAAAAACACTTTTCTGAAAATAAATTATTATTTAAAACACACAAAACAAATTATAAATAAAAACCTTGTCCAACGAGAGATCAGAGATACAAAGTATGCCCCACGTTCGGGAGCCAATTATGTCACGCCTTTTTGCTATATTAAGAAACAACAATTATATGTACACAATTGATTACATAAATCAATTTACCAAATATCAATCTTACCAAGGTGACAGGGCCGGACAGGTCAGTCGGCTTCTTAACGAGACAAGTACTCTTTAGGTCTCTGGGGTATGTTGGGTTCTCTTAACTCTGAATAAGTCTCTTTCAACTCTCGCAGGGACAGGCGACACAATTAAACAAGAACAATTTGTAATGAAGCAGTTTATTATATTGTAAAAAAAAAGAAAAAAGAAAAAAAATATATAAAAAAACTTGACGAATGTCAAGAAAAAAGTTTAAAATTGGCAAGAAAATAAAAATGTGTTGTATTTAGCAAGGGAGATTCCAATAACAATTTAGAATTAAAGTTGAGCGATGGTTAAAATGTGCGGACGAAATTCACATTAAAAATAGGAGGAATAATATTCACCCGTAATCAAGATGGCGTCCTGGAGTTCTGTGATATATGAGGAAGAGCAGTGTCGGACCCACGTCTGAATCTCACCACGTTCTGCACGGAATAGGACGAGCCAGCTAGCGCCCGCTTCCCCTTGGCAAGGAAGTACGAAGAGACAGGGGTGCCAATCTCGACCTAAGTCGTACGTGACAAAGTTGTCATTGAATAAAAATGTACCTGACTGCAAGGGTAGCTACCCTTATTTTATTGTCTTTAGTATTTTAAAATATTCAAGTATTTCATAATATTTTAATCTTCCTGTTTTCAAGGCAAGCACATGGTCTCGACACCACAAGTTTCATAAATTATGATATGTCGCGAATTAACAATTTCGAGGACGTGAAGTATGCAATTTAACAAATATAGTCCTAACAGTATGTCGTATTAGGAAGGTTTGGAGCTCAGTTCTCTCTCTACTTTTGTTTGGCGATTTTGAAAAACTGTTTCTAAAACTGATTTTTGGATTTGAAAACAGTTTTTACATTTTACAAAAACATAGTTAAATACTAAAATTTATAGAATAGAAAAGTTCTTTTTTTCTGTGAGAGAGTATTTTCTTACTTTGGCATTTTTGTTACCCAGAATAAGAGAAAATTAAATAATCGTTTAATGAACATTTCATGTTTTTAAGTTCTTATTTCCTGAAGAAAATTACTAAATGAAACGAAAACTTGTAATTTATATAATGTTTTGTACGAGTTTTAGTAATTTTAGTTAACTTACCTTTAGTTTGGTATAAAGTTTAGTTTATGTTGTTAGATTTTGGCAGCTACATAAATATTAAATAAAGTAAAAAAATAGTCATAAGTATTTTTTATTGTAATTCCAAATCTGGTTTTTACCGTTTTTTTAGAAATCTTCAGGGCAATAACGTGATAGTATGTATGTATGAAAATCCAGAAATAAAACCAAAAATGATATGATGCAAAAAAAAAACAATTTTCTCCCGCTGGCAAAACTACCCTTCTTACTGATTCTGGCCAAACGAAAATTTGAAAAGGAATAGCGTTATACAGGATCAGCTATTTTCCGGGCGAAGGATTTCATGGGCAAACCCTTGGTTAGCATAAATCGTACTTACCCGGCATGAGCTCATCAATATAAAAATAGTCTTAAAAGGATATTTTACCATGAAATATACCTATCAATATTTTTTCAAAAGAACACTTACAGATAAGAACATGCGATGTTACATTAAACCTCCGAAGTTTTCGACCACGTGACAATGTAATTTGAAGAACTTCGTGGCTTAATTGGTTAGACACCTGTCTTCTGACACGGAAGTTGCGGATTCGATTATCGTTGGCACTCGACTTTTTTGTTATAAAGATTTCACTCCGGTTTTCACTTCAGACCTACTGACGGGCCGGTAAAAATTGCCATACGGCAATAAATCCACCAATGTGTACTGTATACAACGAAAGTGTTTACAACCATGTGGCAATCTCCTCCAACTAACTGAATACAATCGGTAAAACTAGATTGAAACATTTTACAATAATAGGGTACCAACGGGAATCGAACCCGCAACTTCAGTTCACACGCCAGGCGTCTTACCAAGTAGGTTACGAAGGTCATCAATACAATAATTCTTCTTCAACTTTCTGTAGACTCAAGAGTCTGTTCATACAGGATTATTATCTTGTGATGTTGAGCTCCAGCTATCTCTCCATAGTTTCAGGGGTCTCCCTGGTGGACGCCGTCCATCCGGTACCCCATGCAGAGCTAACACATGTATGGGATTCTTGTGGAATTCATTCGCTGTACAAGTTGATATCAGTATCGTCGACGCTGTCGTCCCTATCTGACCACATCTTGGACCTCACAGACCTCTCGGATTGTGGTGTTCCTTATACGATCACGCAAAGTCTTCCCAGCAATAGCACGTAGAATTCTCATTTCTGTTGTCCTTAGCATACTTTTGGTCTTGACAGTGTCCGCCCTCGCTTCGATGCCATATGTGAGGATAGGTCGCACACAGGTCTTATGCATGCGTACCTTGCTATCTGTTCTCATATCTTTATTCCTCCATATGACAGCTCTCAGGCAGCCCGCCACAACTGCAGCTTTATCTATCTGAGGCCTTACTTCTCTGGGGAGGTCATGAGAGCTGAGTAGTTCATTGCCAAGATATCTGAACTGGGTTGTCTGTTCAATTGGCTCGTCACGTACTGAAATTCTGCACTCTAGTGGGTCTTTGGAGAATGTCATGCACTTTGTGTTTGCTATGGAGATAATCATGTTGTAATTTGAGCAGAATTCATCGAACTTTGTGAGCATTCTCTGTAAGTCATTTTTGTTTTCAGCTATGATTGTAGCGTCGTCAGCCTAACATAAAATTTCCACCGCTTCCTTACCAAGAGTGCACCCCAACTTGAGAGATGCAACCTGTGCAATGATGTTATCCATTATGCAGTTAAAGAGAAATGGGTTTAGGCTATCACTTTGTCTGATTCTAACAGATATTTTTATGACTTTAGTATATTTCCCATTTGCTCTGATTTTCGTGTTACTATCCAGGTTAATCTCTCTTATGACATTCATGAGTAATGGATGTACCATTTTTGTGGACAAAGTGTTCAGAAGGTCCTTCTACCGAATCAATAAACCTATAATACAATAAATCTAATATCAAGATAATGTATAATACTTTTTTACTTATAGGTATTATTTATTTTACAAATTAGACGTGCAATAAAATAGCATAGAATTTTCATGCGTGATGATTATTTTTATCAAAAAAAAAAACAAAGAAGTGTTGATTAAAATTCAGTCATCATTCACATTGTTACGTTCTGACAAAAACTTTGAACAAATCATTTTTATTATTGTAATTTGTAGATATTAAATTTTTTCGATAATCTGAAATATCTTCTTTTCAATGTTAAATTATGTTTAGAATTAATATGAATAATTATTCTTATATTGACTTATTATTTGTAGAATTGGCGTTACATCAATTATATTTGATGCATTGCATCGTCAGGAAAAACTTCACCACGAATTTACAACGTTAAACTTTGTTAAAAATCGTTAAACTACAATATTTACACAAATATTACGTGTTTAAAAATGATCGATAAAAATAAATATATATTATTATTTTAGTATTGTCTGATTATTTTTTGAATTGGTTCTATAGTAAGTATACTTGACACAATTTTCATTTACCACTTCATCACTCACTTTCAACATGAAACTATGTTTGCTAGAAATCATTTATTGTGTTTAATGATTCATATAAGTTATCGATAATGGTTTTAGTATTATCGAATTCAATGATTTCAATTCAAATGTTTATATCTAAATTTAAATCTGAATATCCGTATTCAGTCAAAGAGTTTTTACTGTCCAAAGGTCCATACTCTAAATAAGGATGGAAAGTTTTATGTATCACAAATAAAATACTTGACTTTGAATTGATGTTGAATATGGAGAAACAACATTTGATATAGCCATTCATATCCCGGTGGAGTGGGCGTGACTCTCCAAACATCAGACCAACTATATATGTACCATACAGAGTCTTGGGAGTTTCGTCATTTTTCATTCTGATAAATTACTCTCTGAAGTACTTTTTGAGAATTGCTCCTCTTATACTCGAAATCACATTGCGATAATAAAACGTTTCATTCCAACGACAGGAATAAAGTATTATGTGTTTCAATGACCGTAATGCTAAGGCCGCACATGACAGGAATAAATCAACTTTTTTACTTTTTTTTAAATCATTTCAAGATTTTATGTCATATTTTTGCTGAGGATGTCTCTACTTAAATATAACATATATTATATGACATACAAAAATGTAAAAATATGCTTATTTAAATTTATTCTACAAACTTTTTGCTCTTCTAGTGGTTTTGTTCCAATTTTATTCGCACTGGGCAAAAGGTTAGTGGAATGATATCATATTATTTTTTTATTTATTGTTTTATATTTTCTTTGTAATTTGTTTTGTCAAACACTGTTTATTCCACTTTTTGTAACGGTATAACCCTACCGGTTTCAATGCTTTCATCTCATCATCATTGAAGCGCACACAAGTCTTGTTTGTGCTCCTCTGATGATGAGGTGAAAGCCTTGAAACCGGTAGGTACTGCCGTTACAAAAAGTGGAATAAACATTGTTTGATAAAACAAATTACATACAATATCTTTAAACCTCCACAATGTTAATTAATGCCTTAACTATAAATAAAATATAATAATAACAATGTATTTAAAACTCTATTATGTTTGCTCCTTTACTATAAATAATATATTACACTTTCATTTTATAATTTGAGTGTTAAGTGAAAATCAGATTCGAGTCCCTGTTAAAAATCGGGTACTAACTGAAATCAATTTACAGCCCTCAGGTAGGAATATAGACGTTTTTTCAACTAAAACAAGATGTTTTTGATTGTTTATATGTAATAGCATTCGAACTACAACCTCTGGTCTAGTTGGTAAGGTCCATATCTTCCACTCGGGTCTCCCCGGTTTTGATTACCGATGGTTACCAATAAATTTAAAAAAATAGTGAAGGTTTCGTATCTAATTTCTAATTTCGACTTGGCAGAAGATATATGGAGAAGTATGAATAATGTTATCTCCCGGACACGATCTTCAAAACATCAGTTTTAAAAATTCGGATAAGTCGAATTATACCTTATGAATATATCAATGGTGTTCCACCAAGAATTTTCGTCGGACTACTTTTAATGAATTATTTAAAGTACTCGTATTATATTTTATTAACTATTTTTTTATTTTACCACGGACGTATGCAAAAAAGAACCCAACTCACAAAATACTTGATTTTGTTGGTAAGCTTGTTTAATGAGCATTTTTCTTGTTAATTATGTCAACTTTTTTTGATCCATACAAAACCACAATATATTTCCTCAATTATCAGAACAGATCAAATTAGGGTTGAATCCATTTTTTTAATAATGCCCAATTTTTTATTGTTAGAAACAGATGTGATAATTATAATAAATCAATACAATTGCAAAATCCTCCAAACGAATCTATTTTTGGTTCGAATACAGGAGAGGTATTGAAAAAGTTGAAAGATATTAAAAAAGAACCATTTTAAATTTGAATTCCTAATACCACAACGGTTTTCAGTAATGAAAAAAGTTCCGTTGATTTATGCTTGCTTAGCTTTCGGTCGTAATCTCCGAAAGCAGTGCATATTCTTCTGCATTTGTCTGCCGCAAGAATAGCTTTCCGAGTTATTCCTGGCTTATCTTTCTACCCTTTGTGAGGGCATTCAAGTCGAGCCACCGCCGCGCCGCTGCTCTGTGGGGGTTGAAATAATATTAGCGAGGGGATTCTGAAAGTTCAACATTTTTGAGACTTCTGTAATGTAAATCTACCTAACTTGTTGAATAATACCTACATTTATTTTCATCAATTGTGTATTATCTTTCTTTTAATAACAAACTTTTTTCATAAATGACTTCCCTATTGTTTGATTATTTTAATATTACGGGGTTTATACGGAGGAAAGTGAAAGGAAAAATGTGTCAGTTTTTAAATTAGACAATTAAAGAACCGTACTTTTATCGTCAATAGATAATCTATTTTTCATTTTTTAACAACTACTCCAAACGTAATAAAACTCTGATGAAAATGAATAGTAAATACTTTCAAAATATAAAAAATAAAATAAACATAAACGAAAACTTGTAACTTCGAAATTCCACATAATGATTACCCACATCGAAAAATGATTGCCACTATTTGCCTAGATATATTTTAGGGGTTTTAAAGTGATCCCCGATAAATGATTATGGATTCTTTGTTTGATATAGTCATATAACGAGTTTACTCATACAAAAACAGTAGAAAACAATTAATTAAACCCTGGCACAACACTGATTTTAATAAAGTATTTCCTAAATATTAATTTGTATATGAATTTATGAAAGGCAGCTGATAAGCGCTCCGAAATAAATTCAGGTGTCAAGATGTCTGAAAGAAAGTATTAAATTAAACAAGCTATTGGAACCAGAAATGCTGCATCTAGTATAGTTATAAATTAGCAAAAATGTGTCAGTTTGTTAAAATCAAATAATATTTGGCGACGTTCGTCATAAGTCATTACGTTAGTCTGCATTGGCTAGGGATGGGGTATACGATAATTGGATTTTAGATATTTTTATACATAAAATTAAATGTTCGTAATTAGTATTAATTCATAGTGGATCTTGACCTATTTAAAGATAGATATAAATCATACAATACATTAGAAAGTCAGTATAATGAAAATTAGGAATTAAAACTTCAGTTTAGTGAGAGAAAAAAACGATTTATGAAAAAACGAATCGATTTGTAAAAAAAAAGACGATTTCAACCCATCCCTTTGAGACATGACATTTCAAACGTCACCGGGATCTTGCTACATTTTCTCGAGTATAGTTGAAAACATTTGTTAGCCAATGAGTAGTGATGCTATAAAATTAAGAAAGTGTCAAATATGGTTTAAAAAAATAAGTTCCGTAAATTTCGACAAACAAGATTTACCGAGAATTGGTAGGCCTCAAGTGAGGATATTATGTTAGAGTTGTCAACGAGACAGACCTTACGTTGATGGTACGAAGGCTTGCAAAAATACTTAATATGCATCCTGGATATTTCTTGGACACCCCTGCCTAGTTCACTATATTCTTCTGAAATCAAGCCAATAACTTTCCCTTTTTAGGCCTTTGCAGCACTTTTGAACTACATATTTAATCGTGAATTACATGTTTAATTTGGAACTAAATATTTAATAAGCACATAGGTAATTAAAAAAATATTAGGATTAACACAGAAACATTTATTGCTTGAAAAGATAATAAGTTCTTCGAATCTGGGATAAAAAAGTGGTTGATAGATGGAGAATGGCTATAGAAAATGATGGTGATACAATGGATTAAAATTGTGTTTTATTTTTAAACTCTCTAAATTTGCAGGCAAAATACACAAAAACTTATGAGACAACGCAATAGACTTTGTTTCATTGTTAATTTTTGTTTCCATTATTCTCGTTATAAAATCCAAGAATTATTCGAGATTTGTTTTCACATATAACTAAGATTATTTTAAACATCATTGGAAAAAGAAAATATTCACTATAATATTACATCTTAAATTTCTGATGTTATTTTAAATAAAGAGAAGTATATTAAGTTTTATTAACTGGTTAAAAATAATCACGTACTTCGATTTTTTATGAAATTCTTCAGATTTTATACTCACAAAATACATTCCTTTTCATCGAGAGGTTTTTATAAAATAAAATTCTCTGATATTCAAATTCGATAGGAATTGTAAGTGAGAAGGATTTTAAAAAAACGCTTTCAACCTAGAAATATACGAAATTAAAAGTTATACATAACCGAAGGCGTTATTGAGATTACATTGATTCATAACACAAACACTATTCAAAGGATCCTTCTCATACTCAGCCAGCAAATGCTGGAATGAGTTGCCCCCGGCCTTGAAGGAGTGGGTGATTAGTTGTACCTTCAGAGATGCTCTAAAGTGTTATCTTCTGGGTGGTTAATGGGTTTCTCAGTGGTTAATGGGTCTCATATTTGCTTTTTGTTTTTTTTCTTTTTATTTCTTTTCGCTGG
Source organism: Odontocerum albicorne (assembly GCA_949825065.1). NCBI lineage: Eukaryota > Metazoa > Arthropoda > Insecta > Trichoptera > Odontoceridae > Odontocerum > Odontocerum albicorne. The sequence continues at coordinate 18,057,815 of OX463850.1, forward strand.
TAGTGAATCGGGGTTTATGCGTACGTGTTTGTGCGTACGTGTTTGTGCGTTATCTTCTCATTCATTCTTTTAAAACTGCTTAACTATTCCAATGTATTACTGCCTAACTACTCGTATTTCAATGTTGTTTCAACTATTTCATTTCCCATTTGTCATTTTGTAAAATTTGGACTCCTTTGAGGCTTTTCTTTTTTTCGTTCTTGCTGACAGTTAACCTGAAATGGTATATGTGGGTTTACTTTTTATTTTGTTTTCTGCCATACGTTTTTGTTTTTTTATATTTATTCTTTAATCTAGATATGCGGGGGTGTGGGATGGAGGCGGTCGGGCTCGCCCTACATTGGTGGGGTGTATCTCAGCCGGGAGAATGTTTGTGGGATGAGCCCGGACCTTTTAATGTTTTCTCTCTTGAATGTATTTTTTTTTCATCTATTTATTTTCTATGTTTTTTTTATCTTCTTGTTCTACGTGTTCAAGGGTGTGGGCTGAAAAACATCTGGTGTCCCCGTGGCTGGGCTCGCCTTATATTGGTGGGGTGTATTTTGGCCGGGGGGGGGGGGTGTTATTAGATGAGCCCAGACCTTTTGATAACTTCTTTTTTTTAATGTATTCTCTTTTTAATGTGTTCTTAAAATTTGTCTAAATGTATTATGTGCATACTATGTTGCTATTAATAAACCTGTATTTATTTATTTATAAAACGCGCAAATATTAAGATCACTTACCTTAGAGCATACGTTTCATATAATTACATTTGAAAAAAAAAAATTATACAAATGAAAAGTTCTAGCACTCTTTGTTTACAATTCTTAAAATTTATTTGATATGGAACCTAATATTTTGAGAGTGAAGATCTGTTAAGAAATATTTAGACTGTTATTAATTAAAGAACAACCGTATTGAATTGTATCACACAAACTTACTTTATTTATAAAATTTATTAGCAATCTTTTCCAATCTTGAACGACCGTGGTCTAACAGTTAGCATCCACGCTAAGCAAGTGAGCGCCCTAGGTTCGATTCCTGGATCATTCACTTGATTGATTTTATTCTTAGAACGTTTTACATCTGAATTTATATTGGGTTCGAATTGTCAGTAGGGTCACAGTGACTTACACTATGCTGGAAGGTGTAAGCCTATAAAATGCTGTGGAACGCCGAGTTGCATACTATCAGCAACACTACTGGCTAGTCCGATTCGTTAGCGTCCCCGTCGCGAACCCTGGGCAATGTGGTCACACTATGTGGATCATAGCAGATAGCGGAAGGATGAAAGGCGAGTCTTTGGCGCCTAAAAACCAGACCCCACCAGCTAAGGGAAGGAAAACCCTAACAGAAAACCAGGGCAGGGTCTCAGGCCTTAAGGTGGCAGCCCCACCAGGGACCTAAGATACGATGGGTTAATCACCTGTCTATCTGAAACCACACGATTATGAAACCAAAAGCAAAAGAAGCCGGACTGACCCCGAATAACCGACCTAGGAAGCGGAACATGGACAACGATTTTAGATTATGTACCTGGAATGTAAGATCACTCTACAGACCAGCAGCATTGCGTATACTAACAGACCAACTGACGCAATACAAGGCTGACATAACGGCTCTACAGGAAATTAGATGGCTTGGGAAGGGAGTGATTGAGAGGAAGGAGCACAATGTTTACTATAGCTGTCACGACGAACATCACGTGCTGGGAACTGGATTTATTGTGGCTAAGAAACTTAAACACCTCATTATTGATTTCATACCCATTGATGAACGAATGTGTACATTGCGAATGAGAGGCAAATTCTTCAACTACTCAATAATTAATGTACATGCTCCTACAGAGGAGAGTACAGACGATGATAAAGATGTGTGGTATGATAAATTGACAAGTGCCTATAACGGATGCCCCCGCGGAGACATCAAGATCATCATTGGTGATCTAAATGCTAAAGTGGGAAATGATGACATATTCAAGCCAACTATTGGTGCCCATAGCCTACACCATGATAACAATGATAATGGCAACAGAGTTGTGGACTTTGCTGCCTCCCACAACATGGTCATTGGAGGTACAATTTTCCCACATAGGTCAATGCATAAAGCTACCTGGAAGTCACCAGATGGGACCACCTGTAACCAGATAGACCATATATTAATGGATGGCAGACACATATCAAACCTCCTAGACTCTAGGACATACCGTGGGGCAAATGTTGATTCTGACCACTATCTCGTAATTAACAAAATTAGAGCCAGAATATCAATGGCTGAACTGCACAAATCAACAAGATCCACTAAATTTAATACAGAAGCATTGAAAGACCGTGAGAAGCGTAACCAATATGTGGAAAAACTTAATGGAGAACTCGCTGAAGTGGATGGAACCCAAGAACCCAATAGTGTATGGGAAAAGTGCCAGACTATCGTCAAGAGAACTGCTGCTGAAATACTTGGATGTGTTGACTCTGGAAGGCCGGTTAACTGGTTCGATAATGAGTGCTCAGAGGTAACACAGAAGAAGAATGAGGCATATCACAGATTACAACAGCGGAATACCAGAGGCAATGCTGAGGAATACAAACGGAGAAGAAGGGATGAAAAGAAAATCCACAAGATGAAAAAGAAAGAGTGGGAACAGTCCCAGATTAGTGAGCTGGAAAACCTCAACTCACGGGGATTATGTAGACAGTTCTACCGGAGGATTAATCAGCAGCGCAAAGAGTATAAACCAAGGGTAACTGCCTGTAAAAACAGACATGGCGAAATTCTTAACGATACAGTGGATATCTTGAAACGTTGGGCCGAACACTTTGAGGAACTTCTTAATAACAACCATTCCGATGACATTGATACAGAGAATCCCTATGCTGAGGACGAAGAAAACATACCCCCACCATGTCTAATGGAAGTAAAAACAGCCATAAAAAACCTCAAAAATAATAATTCACCAGGACATGACGATATCCCTGGTGAGTTACTTAAGTACGGAGGAACTGAACTAACCACTATGATCCATACCATCGTGGAGAAAACATGGGACTCAGAAACTGTACCAGACGATTGGAGGACTGGAATCATATGCCCACTCCACAAAAAAGGTGATACAATGCAATGTGCCAACTACCGAGGAATTACCCTACTGAATGCATCATATAAGGTCTTTGCCGGTGTCCTGTTCTCCAGATTGCTGCCGTACGCTGAAGACCTGGTAGGCCAATATCAAAGCGGATTTCGTCCGGGGAGATCCACTACAGACCAGATGTTCACTCTCCGTCAAATATTGGAAAAAAAAAACCCTAGAGTATAATGTCGATACACACCACCTCTTTATCGATTTCAAAGCTGCATATGACAGCATTAACCGCTCTCAACTCTATGCGGCCATGAAGGACTTGGGTATTCCTAACAAGCTCATAAGGATGGTTAGACTCACTATGAACCAATCACAATGCAGAGTCCGGATTCAGAATAATATCTCAGAACCATTTTACACAATGAATGGACTGCGTCAAGGAGACGCACTAGCTTGTCTACTTTTTAATATGGCTCTAGAGAAGTGTGTAAGAGAATCCGGAGTACAGACAAATGGGTCAATTTTCTACAAATCAAGCCAAATACTGGGCTACGCGGATGATATTGACATTATTGGTAGATCCCCACAAGCAATGATGGAGACATTTGTTCAGTTGGAGAGGGCCGCAAACAGAATGGGACTTCGCATCAACTCCGATAAGACCAAATATATGATAGCCACTAAAGCACCCCGTAATAACCAGACACCTACCACGATTAATATAAGTTCTCATACAATAGAACGTGTAAACACCTTCACCTACCTGGGATCCATAGTGACAAGTGTTAATGATGCATCTATCGAGATTAAACGTCGAATATTCATGGCAAATAGATGCTTCTTTGGTCTGAGAAAACACCTTATATCTCGGTTGTTGTCCAGAAGGACAAAACTTACCATTTACAAGACACTGCTACGACCTGTCCTCACATATGGGTCTGAATGCTGGGTATTGAGTAAGAAGAACGAATCTTCTCTTCTAATATTTGAAAGAAAAATACTCAGAAAAATATTCGGACCCATACAGGAAAATGGATCTTGGAGAGTGAGATATAATGAGGAGTTATACAGCATATACAAAGAGCCCAACATCATAAAATACATCAAAATTGGGAGGCTACGTTGGGCGGGGCATGTAGCAAGAATGGGAGAAGAGGAAATGCCTAACAAAGTACTCTTCTCCAAGCCCCAAGGAAGACGTAGCGTGGGTAGACCGAGGCTTAGGTGGATGGATGGGGTGCAGAATGACGCAAACGTGATTGGCATCAGAGGCTGGAGGAGTGCATCCCAGGATAGGGGGGAATGGCAGCGACTGCTGGAGGAGGCCGGGGCCCACAATGGGCTGTAGCGCCATTGATGATGATGATGATTTATTTATTTATAAAACGCGCAAATATTAAGATCACTTACCTTAGAGCATACGTTTCATATAATTACATTTGAAAAAAAAAAATTATACAAATGAAAAGTTCTAGCACTCTTTGTTTACAATTCTTAAAATTTATTTGATATGGAACCTAATATTTTGAGAGTGAAGATCTGTTAAGAAATATTTAGACTGTTATTAATTAAAGAACAACCGTATTGAATTGTATCACACAAACTTACTTTATTTATAAAATTTATTAGCAATCTTTTCCAATCTTGAACGACCGTGGTCTAACAGTTAGCATCCACGCTAAGCAAGTGAGCGCCCTAGGTTCGATTCCTGGATCATTCACTTGATTGATTTTATTCTTAGAACGTTTTACATCTGAATTTATATTTCCATGACTTATATGGTACATTGCTTATCGTAAATGGTTATAACGCGGTTATAACGTTATTGTAACCAAAAAAAAACTTTAGCTAACGAAAGGCTGCTGCAGAATAAACCTGCGATCGTCTTGGAACTTTGGATTTGATCTGCCAGGAATGTGTGATTGCTAAAATGGGACAGCTTGTACACAATAAAACATACTCGCTGACATCATCCAGCCACAAGAGAACTGAGAATCATACTCGATCACGAGGGATTGCTTTTCATATTTTTCAACTAAAAGTGTTGAAAATCAGAAAAGTGTTTAACAAGCACTTAAGTGAAAACGAGATGAGAACTCTTTAAAAATAAAATCTGGGTACCAAAGGAAATCAGGTGCCTTGCTAATCAGGCCACGAAGGTTATTGAGGTCGATATTCTTATTTTCAAATAAAAAATGTTATTTTTATTTAAAGATTTTTCTATTTCATTTCAATTTATTTTTAAACAATACGACTTTAATTGTTAACAATACGACAAGGATATATCTAGTTGTAAGTAGTATGTAGGTTTTACATATAGGAAATTTAAATTAAGTAAGTTCATAATTATTATATAATATATAAATAAAATAAGTTAAAATATAATTTTTTATAAACCATGTAGGTAAAGTCTTAGGCCAATATTTGTACGATACATTACTTTGTTAAATTTAAAAAAATCGAATTCAATTTAACTGCCTCACTGAAGTGCTTCCAAAAAATCGGAGATATCGTAAAACACTGCAAATATGAAATGTAATTATTCTGAGTAACTTTTGTTTAGATTCTGAATCAATCCTAAAATCTAGGGCAAGAGACAAACATTCTACTTCTAAATAACGCTGAGTTCGTGGTAACATATATTTTTTTAGCCCTTACAGTTTTTAGCCCTTACAGGTTTTAGCCCTTACAGTTTTTAGCCCTTACATTCATAACATTATCACTATTTTTTTTCATAAAATGATACAATCCATATTCTCTGAAGACATTTTAAAAGGTAACAAATAAGTGATAAATTTTTATATGAAATTGAAAATAATTTTAAATAAGTGCTTGTTGATGCGGTCTTGCCCAAATTATGTGCGAAAGGTTGTCAATTAAACTCGAATCATCTAATCATTTTTCTAATACTAGTACATTCCAACGGTACAAGAAAACCTATAATTTCACACGTAGATTTTTTGATTATTTTATTATTTAAATAGTAAATAAAATATTGAGTCTATAGTTTCATCATCCAGACCACACTCGCAGCTGGGATTCTGCACAATACCCATTCAGTAAAGGTGACTAGCCACCACGCAGTGGCCCGTCCCCAAACGACACATAATAGACACATCCATCTTGTTCATTTTTACTATATGAAACCATGGTATCAAAGAGATAGATTCTTCAATTGCTTCTTTCTTCGTCTAACTTTTCACTCATAAATCAATTGTTAAATTTTTTAAGCTTAATTAGTTGAAACTTTAAATTGTCTAGAATTGGCATTTTTTTTAATTAGTATAATTATATTGACTCATATGATATAGTTGCATAGTGACTTTAATTCGGTGGCACAAATCATCCTAGTTGGTTTGGATTGCCTATTATTATTCACACCAAAATTGTCAAACTGGTTGAGTCATCTGAGAGTACCGCTTGAAGTCTTAAAACCACACAAAGAAGAAAAATAATTGTAAACTAAACCCTCAAATTTGAACCCATAAAACGCCTGCATTCCAGCCTTGTTTTACTCTCGTCGATGTCCATTTTTTTAAGTGATTCCAGTTTGGTTTTCACTTAAGGTCTCTTTTATGTCATTCTGGTTGGAAGGAAGAGTTTTTTATGTAGCATTCATGTTAAACAGATCAAGATTCAAAATGCACCCCTGTATTATTCTCAACTAGACAAAACGCAACCCTTGACTATGTTAAGTTGTTGAGTAGTAGTCTTCTTATGTACGAGTATTATTGTTATATCGGTTAAAAAACTTACTTGCGGGTTTCATCCCGTTAATTAATTTAGCGGTGATTACGGTTATGTACTGTTTTTGATTAATTAAAAAAAAAACAAATCGCTCTTGGTTGTATTGAATACAGTGATAATATAATATATAACAAAACCGAGTTAATATTTTTTAGCGTATTATTTGTTATTTCATTGTATAACACAGAAAAATTAATATTGGATGACTAAATGAATGTTTAAACGATGGAGATGTTTCTTGTCAAAATAATAATTATACCGAAAATTTTGATTAACTCTTAATTCCGAAAATCTTCATCGTTGTTTAATTCAGTTTTCAGAATGAATTAAATATTCCGTTATTTCTTAGAAAATGCAATAAATAAGAAAATATCTTCCCTTTTAATAATTTATCCCAAAATTAAGGCAAACAGAAGGTACTTTTATTATGAAATAAACTCAGGAAACCTATTTAAACTTTGATTAAATTTTCATGTTAGACTTATACTTGTACACCTCAATGCGCTAATTTTGAGAAAGATTCGCTTAGACAAATCCTCCAGATCTCTCCCTCTAAATATCCAACCCTTTCTTAAGGCTTCAAAATATTTGATATTTTGGATAAGAAGGGTGTACTCGTACTTTACTGAAGATTTTTTATTAAATTATTAATTGTATCGTTGTATTATCTATATGATATTTAGAAGATGAAAATTGATTATGATAAAATTTACATCGAATATTTATAGGTTAACATTGACAAGAAAGGATAATTCAGGTTGTTAATCTTGGGTATACCAATATGATGAACTAGCACCACTAGGTGAATTTAACAACGATGAAGATTTTCTGAATTAAGAGTTAATTAAAATTTTCGGTAGAGTTATCATTTTGAAAAGAAACATCTCCTTCATTTAAACATTAATTTAGTCATTCAATATTTAATTTTCTATGTTATAACATACAACATATAGTAATATCAAATAATACGTTAAAAAAGATTAACTAGATTTTGTTTTGTTATATATTGTATTTTCAATGTGTTCAATACAATCAAGAGCGGCTTGTTTTTTTTAATTAATCAAAAACAGTACATAACCGTAATCACAGCTAAATAAATTAGCGGGATGATACGTAGGTGCGACCAGGTGAAAACGGCGCTGATTTGGATTAAATATGGCGGTAAAGTGTCTCATTTGCTCAGGAAAGCTGTAGCTTAAGTGGTAACGCATTCTTCCTAAAACGTGGAGATCAGCTTCGAGTCCAGTCAGCTGGCTAGCATCTAAGAGTGGTATTCGTTAATACTTTATGTTGGTAGTTAACCTTATCATCCAAATCAGCTGGTAACCTTACTATCCAACTCAGTTGGTTAACCTTATTGTAACACTGAATCACTTAATGTATCGGACGTGTGCCGTCGCCCTTGTGTGTGTTTGTGTATGCAGTATATTGAAAAAGACAATGATGTGATGATCTGCATATATTATTAAATTAAATTGTAAACTTTGAAATGTATATGTTCTTGTATCTTTGTAATAGTATGTAACACGAAATATTAGACATAGTATGTTGAAATGGTTCTATATTTGTATAATCATTGTATGTGTATAATTCATTTGATATGTTTGTATATGTAAATCTGTGATTGTATGTAAAATGTATGTTTGTTTGACTCCGATCGCGTTCGCGACCGCAATGGAAATAAGTGACTTGCGGGACGATGCGATCGGAGTAGGTCGGGGCCCAGTAGGCGTAAGCAGGGCCCAAAACCCCGAAAGTTGTATTTCACGGGCAATGGGCGCTTGTGACGGCCGACTGACCATTAACATAGAGGGCCCTCTGGTTTTGATTATTATATTCTCAGTACTACCGACTATACTGCGTTTTACTTGAGACCCGCTACCCTACTTCGACTGCCTGAGAGGAATCTCTCCCTGCTACCTTCTTCTTCTACTGGATCTTCGCTACGGTATTCGCTACCTCGATTATCTGAGCGCGACGCGGCAACCAGCGTACCTAGATACAGTTCTTTGTGCCCTGTCCGGTACACTTAAGTTGACACTTAACCTTATTATCCAACTCAGAATAGATAAATCCCAGTACCTTGGGTTATAAGCATGCCTTTTTAGTAAAGGTTTTTTGAATTGAAAAAAAAAGTACTTCTATGAAAACATGAAAATAAAATTTATTCAAGTGCTGAAAAAATCAAACGTTTCACAACTTTTTCATTTCAGGGGCGCATATATCGTCAAGAAGCATATATAAAAAATAATAACTTAAATGCTTTTATGCTGTCAGCCTTAAGTGTAATTATAAGTCATATATTTATTTATTTATATACTTAACAATTTATAAATCTTTCCAAACAAACATTAGATTAGTTTTACATAGCTGTTTCAAGTGAAATATAAAACATTATTGAAATATGTTAAAATAAATAATACATGCCCAGCTAAAAAAACTATACCAAAAATAAAATTACTAAAGGGAAAAAAAGTTTTATAATTCGCTATTTGAAGCATGCAAACAATTAAGATTCTAGTCCTACACTATAATATACGGTAGAATATTCCAAAGTCTAACGACATGAGCACAAACAAGGATAACATGAAAAAAACTAACGCATACTATACAGTTCTGTTTGAGCGTAGTTGAGCGTCCGTGATCGAAGATTCTGAGGTTCAGGGGACGGCAGAATACTTTGGAATGTTAAATATACATATACAATACTAAATGTTATATCTATTATTTTATAGTTTGGGATGTTAAATATGAGCGACAATATGTGTGAATTTCGACGATTTCTTATGTTCAACAAGTTGAGAGATTTATGATAAGGTGTGATATTCTATAAATTAATTATTTATTGACTCGTACAATACAACATTTATTGACACATACATGTATAATACTATATGTTATATCTATTATTTATTTTAGACAATCTCCGTGGTCTAATTGATAAGACACTTGTCTTCCAGCCCGGAGGTTGCAGGTGCGATTCCCGCTGGAACCCAGATTTATTTAAAAAAGGATTCCAGTCTGGTTTTCACTTAAGTCCTCTAACATATTTCGGGTTGGTTGCAAGATATTGCCACATAGCAATAAGCCCACCAGGTTGTACTGTATACAACGAAAGTGTAATACAATACAATATTTGATGAAATATGCAAGATTTTTTTATAGTAAAAATTATTTATTTTGTAAAATTCTCGTATGTTACTGCATCGACCAGATGTGATTTTTCGTATGTTACTGTATCGGCCAGACGTGATTTCTTCTCTGTTTAATTTTTTAAAGAAAACTGTGATTATTTAGATTTTTGGTTATTTGGGTACTTTTGAAGCTGTGTAGATATTCTATTATATTCATTAAATTTTTTTATTGGTTTTTGTTCATAACAGTATATTTTTTTGTAATTTTTATGTGTTTTTTAGTTATTGTAACAATAATATTAATATTAAGTAATATTTAATTAAGTGACGGTCTTTATTTTTGGTTAACGGTCGTTCCCTCGAGTAATATTTCAATTGGATCGATCTTTGTCTGCCTCAAAGTATTAGACATGTTGCTGGCTTGTGTATCTTCAGGAAGCACTTGAAACGACCCTTTTTGGTAAGTCTTATCGTTATTTATGGATATATATGAAAACAACACACGTAAATTTCACTCCACTTAAAACATTGAATGTGTTAGTATCACATATCTGAAACTGAACAAATGTTCCTTTGTAGTTTGTTATCCCTCGGTAAGTTTTCTGCGGTTTTCTTACCAAATATATTTTTTAAACATATTGAGCTACGGGGAAGCTCCCGATCCGATATTCTCAGTGATCTTGATATTCTTACACTCAACTCGTATGGTTTTAATCGGTCAATACTAATACCGGTTTGAATCCCGAATTAGAGCGTCCTTGAGGAGATTCTGATCTCTAAACGGCGCTATATAAATTGTCGTTTTACTATTATTAAAAAATATTTTTTATTAACCGGTACCATATTCGATTACCGTATCATTTTTTTACATTTCTTCCTCTCTTTCAATTGACGTTTGCTAAAATGGCCCTCTTCAAAGGATGGAATGGGTTATTTTTAATAATTTATAGATTCTGTTATTTTAAGCAAATTTTTCCAAAGTGTCAAGTTTGACAACGGCTGCTTCGTTCCTTGCTCCCGGCCGCTTTCATTGGCCTTCCCTCTTTGTTCCCTTGGACGGTTTAATCCCGCGTAATTAGTTTAAGTCAGGCCCGAGTCAAACAGATGTACAGCATAATCTTAGTTTAATATCTTACATTCTGCTCGCTACGTTGTAAATCCACGCCTTCCTTTTTCTTCACGAAACTTCCACAGAATTCTCTTTTCCGACTGCTTGCCCCGCCTCAATCTTGGCTCCCATTGTGACTGCAGTGCTTCTTGGAGCCGAGAGTAATAAGGAATAATTAATGTATTTAAGGCTTCTTCAGGCTCGCCATGCCTTCAAGACATTAAAATACCCCTTTTCTAGCTTGGAATTTACTTTAAAAGGATCTTGGTATAACATTATTTTATAATGCTTTCATATCATACTTTAAGTATTACTATTAATAGGCACTTTCAAACAATTATCTTTGAAAGTCTGTAAAAAAGTCAGTGAAAATTTGAAATTAAATACAAATAAACATCATCTTATAAAGCACTTTATTACGATTGAGTAAGATTGTCGAATAATTTTTGGGACAGTTTAAATTTGTATAACAAACATGTGCACTACACATTTGAATACATAAGTATAAACACTACACATTTGTATACATACATAAGATCATCTCAAAAGTTCAATGTTAACATCACATATTGGAAGATATTCCTTGTAGTTCGTTATATTCTTACTAATTATGTTTTTAAATAATGTAGATGCGATGAATGTAGTAAATCTTCTTTTCTAATATCCATCATCGTCACCTAATACATTACATCAGGAACACATAGATTTCATACACCTCATGCAGTTTCCACGATTTCATTGACTTTTTTATATTCGCATTTTTTCAAAATATTATTTACTTGATTCTTTATTACGCCTTCCACTCACGTTTACACTTTTTTATCAATGACATTTGCACATATTTGTTTTTCACTCACATTTGCGCATGTTTGTTTTCCACTCACATTTGCACATATTTGTTTTCCACTCACATTTGCACATATTTTTGTCTTGTTAGTATTTTTTTTATTATTTCGTTCCACATGCTCGAACTATCTCAGATAATTATTTTTGATCTTACTTAATACACCAGCCTTAAGTTCACATTCATATCAAACCATTTTATTTCAAATTCTGTCATAAATGAACACCCCGTTTATTTTTTCTCATTTCTACAACATTTATTCTGTTCTTTTCCGTTTTTTTCTACGTCCACTTTTCACTTCCAAATATATACGTGTACGTCGGTACTAAAATACGAGTACTTTTGTGAACTATCATCTTAATATATTTTTATATTATTTGCTTAGTATTCATATAACTTAGTGCTTCATTTACTTTCATTAAGAGCTTATATTGTAATTAATTGATACACAATGTATCACCATTCCATACAACAAAGGGTTTGATAGCTAAAACTCTTTATCATCGTTTTACTTCTTCGTTTATTCCATATTAAATATTTCACGTCGGCTCTCATTATCGCCATCTACAACAACTATATCGCATATAGGTACGTAAGAATTCAATATATTAAATTCACTCAGGAAATAAATATTCAATGAAAGTTATTGAGGAAATAACTATTTATTTACCGTAAAAATTGTAAGTGAATTCAATAAAACGTTAAAATGTTCTCAACAACAATAGTCACTGAACATGTTGAAATCTGATGTGGATTTTTCAACTTTCCATATTTTTTGCTAAGAAATGGACGACTCTCCTTTGTGTTGCTGCGGAAAAGACTACACAGGTGAATTGCTGTCCTCAGTTTTCATTTTGGGGAAGCCTCGGGAGATCGAATCGCTCATTGTAGATGTTGAAATATGAGCGAATTGTACTCAGCTTCATCAGTTAAGGCTTTGGGTTAAGAACCACTAGATGACGTACGAAACTCAACGTTCGTCATCGCATGTGTTAGAAATACTACTCTGCCCGTAAATGAACAACAACTTTTTCGGGCATAATCGAAAAATAATTGTCCGGTACATTAAACAATAGTTTGTCAATCAACAAAGGGTTTGCTTTTTTACCGTTGGCAATTTGAATATGTAATATGAACCGGTGCGCATATATCTTCTAACGCTAAGGGTGTAATATCGTATGGTACTTTTTGATGCGGGTACATCCGAATTGGTGATTCCAACATATTGAAGAACATTGCCAGGAGACAGCATGGTATTCAGTGCCATTCATCAAGCATTCAGATTTAGATCTGCTTGAGGCACAGAATTCGCAGTTCGATATTACACATGTTGGCAATATTACCATACTACCCCGCAAGGGAAGAAACAACATTATCATTCAGTAGCTAGCACTTGTAAGTATTTTTGCCAGAACTTTTACCGGCAAGCCTGAGGCTTTTTTTAAGGAACCGTCGGGAATCGAACCCAAACCCCCGGTTGGAAGACAAATATCTGACTAACAAAGCCAAGGTTCTTCCCTTCCCATGAGTGTACACAAAGGAGACAGAGTGCCAAACTTTCCTATCACATGATACTTCTTTGCCTATTCCGCATATACATAACTTCTCACACCGTTCGTTTCTTTCTCTTACTTCTTACAATTCTATCTTTCAAAATGTCATTCACTTGCTTCATCCATACTTATCTCAGTTATCCTCTATTATCCTCTATTATTATTATTTGTTACTCCCAAAAAATCTGAAATTTATTATTATATGGCAATTTATAACAATCCACCAAAAGCATGTTAAAAATATCTGAAGTGCAAATCAGACTAAAACAATTAAAAAAAAAACTGGGTTCCAACGGGATTCGAATCGTATCAAAAGGCAGGTACTTTACCAACTAGGCCACGGAGGTCATCAATTATACTAGCTATGTAAATAAATATTTTTTTGCGCAGTTTACTACTCATCTCCGTCAATCTACCAACTATGTGAAAATTCATTATTGTTATAAAAAAAGCAAGGATGGGTCTTATTATATTGTATTATACTCGTATTACACTTCCGTTGTGTACATTTAACCTTGCGGGTTTATTGCCACGTGTAATTTCTTCTAGCCAGCAAGAAAGAAATTAAGGAAATCTTAAGTAGAAACCAAAGTAAACTCTTTTTGAAAAATTGGAAACTAACGGCAATCGAACCTGCAATCGAAACCAGAATGCTAATTGACCTAATAATCAAGGAGATAATAATATTAATTCAAATAGTATTTTGCTTTTATTAGGATTTTATCCCATTTTGTTTTGTTTTAGGCAAAACATTGTACTCATATAGACAAATAAATTTGAAATTCAATTAAAACTGTAATTATGTTTAATTTCAATTCAGCGAATCGAATAAACAATAATTATTCATTACGTGAGAATTTGAGCGTTAAATGTATTATTGATAACTCAATTGAATAAGTAAAACTATTGATTTACCGAGAAGACGGTTAAGATGAGAGGCAGGCCTTGTAGTTGGGAGATAGTTCATGAGAAGATAAGCACTTTCCTTTTATGATTCAGCACACTCAGTTGATTTATCTCGGAAAATGTCAACCTCCATAGCGCAGTTGCTTAAATATTACTGTCGTATATTCATGCTACGAGTTTTATATCTCTTCACTGTAAAATTATTATAGTTTAATGTTTCAAACGTTCTAGAATTGCATTTGAGATAGAAGCAGTAAAGTTTTATAATATATTTTTGTGATATTAAAGTGCAATATTTAGAAGATATGCTCTTGGCGTCCTGCAATTCAATTTTATTGCAAAAAAGCATGATATTTTAGTAATTTTGAATAATGATTAATTGTTATGGAATTTTGCTATTTAGGTAGTATTATCTCAGATGATGAAAGAGTTACGATAGACATTGAAATATGTGTAGCGATATGAAACAACGTCACGAGATACTAAAACATACGTACTCGAACCGGACAGAATCAAGAGGAAGAGGATGAAAAAAAAAGATGGAATTATGGAGTGTAGAAAAATTTCCTAGTAATAGGGGTCAGTAAAGACCTGGTCAACAACGTAGAAGTATGGAATGCGAGATATTGAAAAACCGATACTCCTCATTATGGGAAAGAGCCGGGAAGAAAAATAGTGGCACATTGATAGGTTTGTTGTTTTGCAACGATTTCTGTTACACTATATTTTGCTATATTTTTTTATTGCCCGCAGCCACCACTTTCTACTATTATTTTTAATACAATGTATTTATTCTTTTATTAATTGTGAGTTCGATTTTCGAGTAAATACATTGTTGAGGAGATTCTGCACTTGAAACGGCAACATGTAAATTGTTTTTTTATATATTGATCCAAGAGAGAATTGACGGTAGCTTAACGAATAAGATCGAATACATCTAAAAACTCCAAGGTACTAACTAGCATTAAACGGCAAGGAAAAAAAATGGAAACTGCGTGACGAGGCCTGCTCTACAGTGAAAAGAAAATGGTTGAAGGTGATGAAAATACTAATTGAAAATCAATGAAATAGCTACTTTAAATATCATATATTCTTCAAAAAATGTAAAACCGATAAAATACTACGATTATATTAATTAGCATCAATATTTTGTACGAGTATAATGATAAATACTAATTAATAATCAATGAAATAAATCGTAACTATAAATATATGTTCTTCGTGGAACTTGTCCACTTATAGATCGATTGTTAATTTTTTGAAGACTAATCAGCTGAAAGTTTGAATGGTCTAGAACTGTAATTTAAAAAAAATATATTATATTGACTTATATAATTGGATTATCACTTGAATTTTATGGCGCAAATCATTCTAATTTGGGGTGGAAGGCATTTTTTTTCAATCATGTGTTCTACAAAAAAATAAACTACTGATAAAATGCTGTAATTGCATTAATTGGAATCAATATTTTATACGAGTAGAATGATAAATACTAATTAAAAATTAATGAAATAAACAGCTATTATAAATGTCATACGTGTTCTACAAAAAATAAACTGATAAAATACTGTAATTGCATTATTTCGTATAAATATTTTGTACGAGTATACCGTTCGTAATTATCCACTGGCTGGTGGTTTTACAAACACAGTACACACATATATATATATATATATATATATATATATATATATATATATATATATATATATATATATATATATATATATATATATATATATATATATATATATATATATATATATATATATATATATATATATATATATATATATATATAATATATATATATATATATATATATATATATATATATATATATATATATATATATATATATATATATATATATATATATATATATATATATATATATATATATATATATATATATATATATATATATATATATATATATATATATATATATATATATATATATATATATATTTTCGTGGTAAAATAATACGGATATGATTTCTGGAAATTTATAAAATAATAAAAGTTTCATTTTTGACAAATATAATTTTCCCAGTTTCATTAACTTTTGCGGTGAATTTAAAATATGCGGGTAGCATATAAAACGGCCCTGGTTTGTGTTTTATCAGTTTGTTGGTATTGGTATCAATATTATCATCAATAAAAATAATACATCCATTGTGTGGTTCGTAAAGAAATAGAGACAAATATTATTTTATTTTTAATTGTTTGTGGTGTATTTTAAAATATTAAATTTTTATCAACCAAAAAAAAGGGTAAACATGTATAGTTTGAATTCCC
>OX463850.1:18074668-18127414 GCA_949825065.1 Odontocerum albicorne
ACCTAATATATATATATATATATATATATATATATATATATATATATATATATATATATATATATATATATATATATATATATATATATATTATATATATATATATATATATATATATATATATATATATATATATATATTATATATATATATATATATATATATATATTATATATATATATATATATATATATATATATATATATATATATATATATATATATAATATATATATATATATATATATATATATATATATATATATATATATATATATATATATATATATATATATATATATATATATATATATATATATATATTATATATATATATATATATATATATATATATATATATATATATATATATATATATATATATATATATATATATATATATATATATATATATATATATATATATATATATATATATATATATATATATATATATATATATATATATATATATATATATATATAACTTAAAAATCACTCTGTTTTTTTAATTGTGAAGTTAGTAGGGAAACGAAATGGAACCTATGAGATAGTAAAAGAGTAAGTTTAGGTTTATTTTAGGTTTATTTTTTAATCACCAAATTCTCGATATTTGTTTTGATAGTAAACTCTCTTTTGATAGATAAAACGGTTATATGATTTTTCGGGTTTCATTATCTTAGAGAGTTCAAATATGTACGAGTACATTGATGTCTTACAATGAAATAAATAAAAACTTTTAATGATTTCTTTGTTATATTGCGTCTAGATAAGTGTAATTATATTTATTCTGATCTATTCGATTCCTAAATATTTAGACTACAATTTGTTTTCAATGCAGCTGCTATTAATCTAGTATATAGTATGGTAGCCATAAGTATTATCATATAAGTTCACTTAAAAAAAATCAACTTTGGCTAAGGTATCGCGAAAAAGTTATTACAAACTTTGTCTCCATTGTACATTTCGAATCTATGTCAGAGATGTTGTATTGCAGAGGAGGAAACTTTGAGGATGATTTTGTCTTTTTCGAATCTGAATTGATGCAATATTACAAGGTATCATTAAAGGACTGAGGCGTCAAATGGTCTGCTTCACAGAGTTAGAGATATGTGTGGCGTGTGCAGCTTCAGGAAAGTCTTGAAGACAACAGAAGATATGATATTACATAGGACCATGTTATATTCCTGCTAGGAGTGCAACAGGGTCCCCTATAATAGCAGCATTCCGAGAAATCCAAACTAGGGAATCGTCGTGAGCTGGGTTGGGTAGATGGACCGGAGGAACCACGACTCTTAGTCACGAGGAATCGACCAAGAAAAGCTTAAAAAACCATTCTGCTTGGTTAAAAGAGGTCTTCATGTGACAATACACCCACCAGGTTGTACTGAATAAAAAATAAAATTGTCACGTCATATTTATTTATTAAGAATATAAAATAGATGAATGTGTGAGTGAATAACGCAATGAATATTGTATTCTATACACACCATATCCATTTATTTGATAAGTAATAATACTCAGGGAGTGTACACTCTAACTCTGTTTTACCTTGCTTGTATGAATTTTATTTACTATTTAAGTTATCAAGAAAATTTGTCGATTCTAAAAATTAGAGCTATAAGAAAATGTATCGTAAACTATGCAAATGGCGAGTTTATTGTCTAATAGCCATCTTTTCCCACCAATCAGCCAAAAAATACGCAGATATATTGCTGGGTGAAATGTTTTAAAGTGTTTTTATAAAAAAAGGAAAAAGAAAACGTAATACTTATTGAAAATGCATTTAATACACCGAGACTGCAACGAAGTCATCATATGTGACAAAGTTCTTCAAACATTGTATGTCCATTGGAGAAAAGATGAAGTTTCCCCTGGTATAAAAGTTAAAATCAATCAAATTTATTTCGTTAATCAATATAACAAATTTGTTGCGTTCAACAAATATCTACTGTAGGAATTATTCTTTTATGAAGAAAAAATCAAATATTCCCCATCTTAGACGCCAGGCTGTTTGTCCTAAATCCTTTTACTTGAGATTTCATTTTTTGCCCCCATTCATCTTTTATTACGGCCTCAGACGTGGGGAGAATTATTTAGCAAACAATATCTTGTGTTCTGACTAGAGTCCATTCAGAAATGCTCAATTCAATGGGAATATTGGAATTATTAATCAAATACCTACCCTTCGATAGGGAGCTTTTATTGCTTTGTGGCAGGGATCACAAGGATGTGATATTCGGGACACAAATGGTACGCATACTATAGACACATCGATTCTCATACGAATCTAATAATTGTATTACATATCTAGCCTATACAGAACCAAATGGCAAGGTCATTGAACTGTGGTTTTTGTCTTTCCGTTAGAAAGTTCGTGTAAAAATACCTTTTTTATTAAACCTATTTGGGCATGAAAACTTTGGTTGGAAGTCAATAGTTTTACCAACTAGTTATAATAATTTTTCGGTCGGATATTGCCTTTAAAAAAAAACTCCATGAAAACTTTTTAATCAAGGTATTAAAGGAGACTAAAAATCATCGGATGAGAGAGGTATTTATTTTTCAACCAAACTAAGGAAAATACACTTAATGATCTACTTTGTAGTCACGCGAAAACTAAATTAAGCAGTAATACTTGGTGGATTAATATATAACAAATATTGCCTTTAATATGATTAATTTATTAAACTGTGAATCGATAAACGTTAAAAATAATACCTCTTTTGGCTATGTCCTTAAATCTCTGAGTTCGTATGCTCTTATTTCTTTTTTTCTTATTCTTTCGTATGCTACCCTTCAACATTTATCCAAATTAAGACATATTTTAGAGCGTGACTGGTATTGCCAGATATGTGTTTTGATTGTGAGGATGTTATAAGATGATCCCATCATTTTTTATATTTATTTATACCCTATGTTACTTATTTATTTAAAATTGGTTTCCAATTATTTATTTATTTAATATTGGTTTCCATGACACTGTCTTTGACTTGGTAAATGAAAACACTATTTGAGAAAAACTGTTTGTTCTTGATGAGAAAGATGAATGTTCTTCTGTTTTTTCTTAAATATTCATTGAGATGAAGCTCAAAACTCTGTTTTTAAATAAGACAAATTGGAAATCGAACAAATATCAAAGCTCTTAGGTAGGAGTGGACAGATATCTTACCAAATGTGGAGGTAAGCAGATGCAAGATAATGTAAGATATTTTATTTAAAAGACTTGTCAGTAAGATCTCAAATGATGTCCATTCGAGGTTGTGAAAAAAACTAACCTATGTATAAAACATATTGCTAGAAAAAACTTTAAGTCATAATAAGCTGGTGATAACGGTACATTAGTGGGAAGGCGAGAAAGAGAAATAAGTTCAATGAGAAGGACAAATCAAAGAAAGGAGTTAACAGGATCTCATATAACTGCATCATTCAACATGGCCCTGGACTGGGAAGCATGAAGACAGGCTGTGTGCCAAGTTCGAGACATATAGTAGTTGAGGACCACAACGCTTAGCATTGAGTACACGATGAAAAATAAAAAGAACTTATTACGAGCACCAAAATGCCTTTTAGGCACTTTAAAGTTGCTTCAAACAAAGCTTTTTTAGACTTCTTAAATATGAATTTCAATTAATGCGAAAAGTATTATATCATAAAATGTCACGTGCGCTCGATGTGCTGTGACAAAATTTTCGCAAAATTTAGTTTTTTTTCTTATCAACGAAATTAAAAAATTTTCCAACTTTATTTTAAAAACTCTTAAAATGACGGCTGATTTGAATAAGGTACTATTAAAATCGGCAACATCGTGTTAGCATGAAAATACTTTATGCAAAGTCACCAAGGATAGAAGTGAGAGTAATTTGTTTTTCTTTCTAAGAATTTCACATAATGCTCCGGGCTTTCAAATTTAACTTTAGTTAGGTAGAAACTTCTCAAAGGCGTTGTTTATCGTGAATTTTTATGTTAATTTTATTTTTGAATTTTAAAGGTGGAATAAGCAGAATACATTATTTTTTTTCTCGTTAGAGAATTTTTTTTCTTCATATATCTGTATTGTTTTTAAATATCGATATTTTTAATTTTCGATTTGGTTGAAAGTATTCCATTTTTGAAGAAAAAAATCTTCTAAAAAAGATAAATTTTTAAGAAAATAAATTGTACAAAGGTACGGTATAATTAATTAAAAAATACAATTTGTTAGGTTTGTAAGAAATAAAGCTGATGGGGAGAAGATGTAATGATTTAGATGAAGCAAAGAAAAATGACATGCGTTGGCTATGAATCATAAAAGATTTATAAAAATGATTTATGGGAATAGTATAGAAGGTACGAGGTGTTTGGGAAGATCTAGAAGAATATGCCATGACCAAAGGAATCGAATTCTCAAAGAGAGAAGAATGAACAACATAAACAATGTGTTAAACGAGTAATATGAGAGTATACATATGTGTGTCAGAAACGAAAGATATCGAACTATGTGGAAATTCGTTTTCTCTGCCTACACCAATGGAGACATGGCGTGATGGTTATGATGTTGTAAGGTTTTTAATTATAATTTGTGTTAACCTACTCGGTGAAATTAAACTAAAATCCTCAACATCGTGGAATTGGCCTTTTCTAGGCTGAATGATATTGTATCATATAGACATGTAAGAGAATTCTTAGGTTCTTAGTGTAAACAAAATGTTACATTATAACGTAAGCGTTCTTGTGGTGATCTTAGGTAACAAAACAGCTATAGGAAAATAGTAAAAATATAGATATGAAGTTAACGGGTTCACTGGCAGAGACATACCGTTCCATACACCTGTGCGTGCTATGCCACTGACGAGATATCTTGTCAATACTTTGATACCTAATTACTGCGTCACAACTAAATATTATTGACAAATTTATAAATCAGCACACGCGCTGACATCTATTCAAATCATACACAAACATTTTATATTGTCTCAAATAATCTTTGAACCACTTATCGGCATATTTCGAAGACACCACTTGACAGCTGTAGATGTCACCATTCAGGTCCCTTTTTAAAGTTGTAGCCGAAAGCTTAAGTTCTTTGTTTATAAAGTTCGCGATCTTCGTTGTTTTTATATCTTGGTTCTTTTTTCAAGTTTTTTGGTACATTTACGTAATTCTTTTAACCTCACAGGGAAACTACAATATAATATTATTATTTATTTGGTGCTTTTACGTTTTTTTTCTTTTCTTTATATCGAAATCGGAACATTTAATTTACAATAGTGAACAAAAACTAGGTACTCGCACATATTTCTTCTTTGTTTCTTGCTATGTAGTGATATATTTTTTGCATATCGTCGTCATACAAGAGAAAGTGACCAACTAACAAAATGCAAAATGTTCAGGAGAGCCATTTAACCGTTTTTACACTTTTGTTTTAAATTTTTTTTTTAAATAAATGTATTCATGCAATGTTCATTGCTTTCAAAATTAAGAAATAATATTTTTGAAAATTTTCATACATTTTGCTTGTAAAAAAATAAACATCAATGCAGGTAGTCATTTTGAACAAGTCAAGATATTATTATTATTCTTCCAAGTTCTTGCTGGGTTATTTCTTCCAGGCCACCATTATGTTCTTAAGGTGTCAGATAGTCATTAATCACGTTTTCGCGAAAAATGCACTTGGTCACTTTCTCTTGTATGACGACGATATTGGATATTGGTCTAGTGTAAATATGAGCGTGTGACAACCCTGAATAAATTAAATTTGGATTTTTATTAATAACAACTGTTATATTTCACAATCTCTGGTAAGCCAATAATTAGTTCTATGTAATTTTAAGAAAAATAATTGAAATTAAATGAGTTATTTTTTGCGAACTATGTTCGGTCTGATAGGATTCCCCCCTTTTTTTGCGGCAGGGAAAATATTAAATAATTAAAAAAATATTGTTTAGGTATCAGACTTTGGACAGTAATTAACCTATACAACTTGCAAACTGAACATTCATATAATTTGATATTTATCACTAGTGAACGTAGTTTAGTCTAATAAAAAATTATGATTATGAACATTACACTCCACTTTAAGCCATTTTTTTCCGAGATCGGAAGATCTACAAATGTTTTTTTGTATAAGTATTCGCTTGATAAGTTTTCTGCGGTTATCTTACTTAGCATCTCTCACTCGGTCAATTTAAAACATGAATACTCTTCTCTGTGTTCGTTGTCCTTCCATGATTCTGATCCAAAGAGTCTAAACAGCTCCAAACTGATCCAAACCACGAGCAACTTGTCTAAACTACGAGCAACATGCCCAAATAATGAGAGTGACAACCTGTCGTTGATTCTCAATTTTTCAAGAGTGGAGGCATTTGTTCACCTTGCCCTTCGTGGAATTTGTAATATCTTTCTTCTGCACTACATTTCAAATGTAACTACTCTATATCTATCACTTGTTCTCAGAGTCGAAATTTCCGCGCCGTGCATAAATATTGCAAATACAAGAGACATAACTAGGTGAACTATGGTCAAATGGAGTTAAATCAGTCAAATTAATTTCCTTAACCAAGAAATATAATGGTTCTTTACTAAGTGAAGGAAAATCAATGGGTATAACGTTCAAAACAGACCCCGGCGTGCATTATACTCGTACATATGTATTTCTGGACCTTTTTTTCTACAGAAAACCAACATTATGTTTTTTTATATCTATCTGATTTTTATGTCATTTATTTGAATATTTTATTTAGTTACAAATCCAGTTTCCCCATCGAAATGCCTTTTTGCCCTTACTAGACCGCAACGAAAACATAATCATTTTTTTTATTTAATCAATCTTCCGTAAAACTCGAATCCATGTTTTATCTTTTACTGGTTAAATCCGAACACGCGTAAAAAGTTGAGTATCGCCAGTTTATAGTACGGAATCACGCGTGGGGATTCGGATCCCGATCCGAAACTTTTATTCGAGTTATTCGGGACATAAAATATTCACATCAAATCGTTAAGACTTCACGCAAGGAAGACTCTAAAACTCAACGATAAAAAGTTTTCAACTCTAAAGCGAGGCGAACGAGGCGCGCCGTTCCTGTGCTAAATTGGAAATCTTTGAATCATAGATTGCTAATCGTTTCCTTCTTGGATATTCATATCTATATTGATTTAGTTCGGAAAGTTTGAAAAGGAAAATTTAATTTGATAGCACTATTTTCATAGTTTTTAGTGTGTTTGAAAAATATACGATAACTAAGAATATATATTTCAAACTATATTGTTATCAATAAACCTTTCATTTATTTTAATATTATACGAGTATATTAGTCATCTCACAAGGGTCATTGCCTGTTCTGAGACAGCTGATTTACGCCAACGAAGTTTACATATAAATATTTCAACAAATCCGAGCTGCAGTCGCTCGTGTGATTTGACTACTCCCAGCAAAAAAAAATGTTTCTCTATTTTGTTATTTTTTACTTTTAAATTTTTCGCTTGAATTTTGAGACTGGGTGTATGTGTGCATTTATATGTTTAACAACCTTTATATACATTTATTGAGTTTATAATTGTAAAAACGACTTATTTTTTATCATTACATTTTTTTGTATTATATTATAATTTCTTTGTATTATAATTAACGTGAACAAGCGAGTGGGCTGAAAAACACTTGACCTCCTCGCTGCCGAGCTTTCCCTCTTAGTGGTGGGGTGTGTTTTGATTAGGATGATGTTATGAGTTGAACGCATATCATTTGTTAGCGTATCTCTCAAATGTTTTTTTTTCTTTTCTATTGCCTTAACATATATGTATAATTTCAGGATATATATATGTATGTTCATAATGTATTGCTATTAATAAACCTATATTCATTTCATATTCCTTTTTTTTATGTTATGTTACATTTAAATACTAAAAGGTTTGTGAATAATTTCTCAAATAAAATAAATACCAAGATTCCTCCTGTAACCCTCCCAAAAGAAGCAGACGACTCCATTAAACGGGTCCAGCGATACCCAAAACTCCATAAAAAAACTATGATTTGACAGCTGTTTAATCCTTTTCGCAACTGTTTACAATCCTTTTTGCAATATTGTTTATATTTTTAATACTTTTGCAAATACATCTGGCGTATGTATTGCTTGAAAGCTTTTTTCTATTCACTCTGATTTAGTTTCACAATTATCGGTATCCATGACCGTGTCCTTAAACTTATTTAGTGAATCAAATATTTGAGACAAAGCAACAACACTTAAGACAAAAGTTAAGTGTAAGAACAATATAGAGATATATAGAAATTGAGATACATATTTAGTATTTAGTTCTTGAATATCGGTAAGGATGAAGCCATCTGGGCTGCTAATTTTCAATAACAATTCCTCATTTGAATCTATAATCTGAAAGAATTTGAAAACTTTTATAATTATTGTTTAATTATTAAGGTTATCTATCCGTTATTATTCATTTTCAAAGATTACTTATAGATCAATCAGCCAGAAGACTCATTTTGTAATAGTGCGAGTAACAATGCGTTTACAAAAACTTGTCACTTTATTTTTTTAATGAAGTGAAAAAGCAATAAAATATAAAAATAATATTTTATATTCAAACATTGAAATTAACACACACGTTTCGTAAATTAAAAATGCAGTCAGTTTAAATTGTAATAATCATAAAAATAAAATGATAGAAAGTTTATTTCACATATTAATTGTTTAGGCATGGCAGATTCTAGGAAACATTAAATAACAAGAATGAAATTTTTCAAGATTAAAAATAAATATAAGTACAAGTATTATACAGTAAAAATATTCGTCAGATTTAATTAGATAGCACATAAAAATAGAATGAATGTAAGATTATTTAACATATTAATGTATCATAATTACAATGCCAAATCATAAAGTTTTAAAATAATAGTGGATGGAGTGATACTAAATTCTAGAAAAGTTATAACAAAAGAGATTCTAAGCTTTCGACGAAAATTTAATTACACATTACATTAGACAAAAATCGCACTCCTAATTTCGACATGGTAGTGTTTTTCTAATTACCGAGTATTTTAACAATACAGATGGGCGCTCTGCGCGAACCAATCGTGTGGCATTTTAAAACTAACACCACTACATAAGTTGTGTAATACAAAGTGTTACTCACATTATTGCAAAATGAGTCTTCTGGCTGAATGATCTATACTTACTGTAATTTTGTGTAATTTTAACAAGTCTTGAAATTTAAGTCATAAAGATGTCGTACAAAAACCGTTCAAGTTAAGAAACAATAAATGTACAAAAAAAAACTTTAAAATAAAAAGCAACAAATACACGAAACCCTTTGACCTAAAGAAAAAATGAATTTACTAAACATTTAAAGTAAAGAAGAAATGAATATAACAAACTGTTAAAGTAATGAATGTACAAAACCGTTAAAAAATAAAGAAGTAATAATATACAAAAAATGGTTAAAGCTGGTTAAGTTATGAATATACAAAAACAGTCAAATTGAAGTCAAGAATATACAAAAACCGCCAAAGTAAAGAAGCTATAAATAAACAAAATATTTTACTTTCCCATAATAGAACGACACAAACTAAGCCACGTAAGTTTTTCCAAGTCCGGTTGGTATACCCCCGTTCAGGCATCCTTGGAATTAGCGGAATTTGTCCTGCTCTCGAGGAAATTAGAGCGGCATGTACTCGTACGTACGAATTATTGCCTTTCCAGATATTTTTCAATTACTAGGAAATAAAACGGGAATGTGATGTATAATGAATATTTGAGTAATTCAATACGATTATTTCCTAAAGAGAAAATAAAAAGGGATCTAAACGATATTGCGGAGGGGCACGCGATCCTAAAACTTTGTATTTTTCCCTCTTATCTTAAATATATTTACTTATCAAGTGGGTGGGAGAACTTGAGGAAAGTTCTTAATAACATTATATCACGATTTTGTGAAAGTGATTACCGCTTAAAGATACCTCTTGGAAAATATATTATATGGATTATGGCAAGATCTTAGCTTTGGATTTAGTAATTTGACTTTAATGTTAACTGTAAGCATAATTTTACACTGATTTACCGACTTCATTTTTTTATTATTTTTTCTAGAACTTAATTTTGCCATAAGATTTTTTTTTGTGAAATGATGTAGGTTCGAAAATGTATGTTTTAAACATTATTATTTTTGTAATTACCTTTACAATTAACAAGAGGGGCAATATGTTGAAATAACAATCTAAGTTCAAAATATCAGCAGCCGTGGTCGAACAGTAAGTATCAACGCTAAGCGATTAGGTGTCATAGGTTATTCCTGGCGGATCATTTTTGACGTCAATAGACGTAGTCACACACATTCTTCTTTTTAATGGCTTTTAACTATTTTTTCTTTCAAAATATGATTAATTAACTAGTGTTTTAATTTAATTTGTAAGTTTTTTCAGGCTTTATTACCTAACTTCCGTAATACAAGTTGAAATTTTTTTTTTTTAATCATTCGTTCTTTCTACGTAGCCAAACCATCTGAATGTTCATTTATTCATCCTAAGCATAGCATCTTCTATCAACCTGCCCATGTACTCATAAATATTTTTTTTTAATACAGTTTTTCTACACATTCAATTCTAAGTGTCGATTGTATATCCTTATGCTGGTACCAAAACTCCTTATTAACATCTAGCATTGCGTTTCTTGAAGTCTTCTGGTTGGTAAACACATTATATAACGTACCATTCACTATATTATCTGCTGATACTCTTTTTTCAATATCAATCCAATTTCGACGTGCTTCTGATATTAAAATCACAAAGATACAACAATAAAAACGATAAAATTGGTCAGGACACGTATACGAATATACCTAGATCGAAAAGTAAGAAAAGCATAAAAGCTATTTTAGATGGTGTTCGTAAAGGAAAAAAATACACTAAAGCGCTTTCGACTACGAAAGCTTGGTATTATAAATATACCATGAGCTTGGGTGTTACCAACTGGAGAGAAGCTACACATGCAGAGCTGCTGGTATGTCGTTTTAAGTTATAGTGGTTTGTAATGTCACGGAATAAGGCAGTATATGCCCACACGCCTATACGAGTATATCTTGAGTGACTTGTGGCGTATTTTGCATGTAAGAAATGAAGGTGTTTTTATTTCCGAGTTTTCATGAATATTATAAGTTCTTGTTTTAATATCGTTTTTTATGTCTTGGTTTTGCAAGCAATATTCTAATCTAGTAATGTTACCTGTTACATTTTTTACATACCTTTTTTATGACTGAAACGTAAAATATTGACGGTATCCATATCATAGTTAGTAAAATATCTACCTTCTAATGCGAAGGTTGCGCGTTCGATTCCCGCTGGAATCCAGATTTTTTTAAAAGGGTTCTACCCTGATCGTCATTTAAGACATCATCAACATATTTCTAGTCGGTAAGAAGAGATTGCCACATGACAATGACTATGGCCGGCCATGTTGTATTGCGTTCAACGAAATTGAAATACAATACAATACAAAATGTACACTTATTTATTTATTTATTTAATTAACGACACACCAGTGGGTTTTGTATACAAATGAACATGTGACAGGTTATACAAGTACTTAAAAATTTCGACAAAAAATACAAAACTTTGTCTTAAACTAACATGGAGATACAAAAAGCAGTAGTAATAATAAATTACAAAGTTTTTTAATTTTTTTTTATTAAACATGTAAATTATTGTACAAACATTTGTCAAGGCTATATATACCTTTATACAAATTTATTACTTAACTAATCTTAATTATATGTTATAATTTATGAACTTATTTAATCTTATTTTCCTACATATCATTTTATTTTATTTATTCAATCTTAATATATGAGATCTTAGAAATAATTAACACCTACATACTACTTATAACTAGATAACAATTCTTACACTAATTATTTAGCAAAAACAACTCCACTCGTTCAGGCTACTTGTATTCCATCACATTCACTCAGACCTTGGTCGTCCCAGCTAATACTGAAGGTGGACTAGTCAGGCAACAGATAATGCTTCGGGAGCTTGTGCTTATAACGGAAGGGTAGGTCGGATTTACTCTCGTAAGCCCCCAGGGCAGCGACTAAGGGATTTCTGTGATTTTTATAGAACTTCACGGTCCAAGCGAGGATGTGGTGTTGTAGGGTTTCTTCTCGCTGTTCAGCGTGAAGTCGGGTAATATTTGTTCTGGGATGGGTGTTAAACGATATCTTGAATGCCTTGTTCTGCACTTTCTGGAGTTTCAGGTAATCCGTGTTGCTCACACTACCCCAAACGGGTGCAGCATAGGTCAAGATAGGACGAATAAGGGTTTTATAGAGGAGGAGCTTATTTTTGGGGAAAAGGAAGCTGCGTCGATGAAATATCGAAGTGATAGCCCCTATGCCCTTGTGACCTTTCTGTCTGATGGTATTCAAATGGGTTTTCCACGTCAGTCGCCGGTCAAGGTGCAGGCCGAGGTATTTAACCACGTCCTGCCACTCAACCAGGCAACCACCGATGAATAAGGGCATCGACGGCACTCTTTCCTTGATTTTTCGGTAGAACATGATGGCCTCAGTTTTGGCGTCATTGATTTTGAGCCTCCAGTCCTGGTAGTATTTCTCAAGGATCTCAAGAGCAATCTGAAGACAGCGACCAGCTCGATCCACCTTGAGTGACGATGCGTAGCATGCCGCATCGTCACCAAAGAGTGCGAGTTTACAGTTTGGGGGAGTAGGAATGTCGTGTGTGTAAATGTTAAATAGACATGGTCCAAGTATACTGCCTTGGGGGACACCCATAGGGATGGGCCTGGCGGATGACGTAGAATGATGAGTGGTGACTGTGAAACTTCTATTGGAAAGGTAGGATTGAATTAGTTTCACGAGATAGAGTGGAGTGCCAGTGAGGAGAAGTTTGTGAAGAAGGCCATCATGCCAGACAGTATCAAAAGCCTTCTCGAGGTCCAGCAGTACCATGCCAGTACTTCTGTTCCTATTGAAGCCCATCGACACGTCTTCCACGACACGGGTAAGTTGCTGGACCGTGTCAGTGTTTAAAATTATTTAATATTAATATGTATATTTAAGTTAAATATACGAGTATGTACGTATATCACAAAATATTACCAAATTTTACCAAGTAGACTTACGTAATTGTCGAATACTTGTTTTATAGTGGTAAAGAACTAAGATTTGTTTTTAGTGAAACAACGCTTACATAGAACAAGAAGATATACGGAAGACTTGAGTCACATTTGGTCTTATATTTTCAATGCTATCTAAAACTATAATTAAATTTAACTATTGATTTATCAATATATGACTTTAATAAAGAAATGAAAAATGTTGCGTTTCGTTAATTTTCAAAATTTTATACACAGTAATTTTCGTCCTTAAAAATTGAACTTTCAGAATCGCAAATACATCAACAGGCCTAATTCAAATGAATGTAAACAAAAATAGATCATAACAAGCTCCTTTGTCCCTTTGAAAGAGGATCTTTTCAACCTGACATAATAATAATATTACCATGGATAAATAACACCCACTCTTTGGTCCTTTCTTTTCAAATCACACTCCCGCCTCTTCCTGTTCCCATGATCATGGGGTCTCTGTGCTTTTATTTCAGTATCGATGGGTCTCCCTAACATATGCCGACAGTCAAAGGTTTGCGAAGGGATGCCACAGAGAATTTGTCTTTGGCTTATTTTTATTTAACACTTGTAAATGTTTTGGGCAATTTTGTTTTTATTTAAACATATGTAAATGTTATAATTTTGACACAAAATTGCTACATGCTTTGTTTAACGATTTCGTCGTGCAAAGCACAAACTATTTCTTATCAATGTAAGCAAATTTACAGGAGATTGATTGTTTATTTAAATTCTAGGTAAATTTTAACAAATGTAATAAGATTATGCTGAAGTAATCCACAGTGTAGTTTCGTATATCTCGGAAAGATACCGTTGGAGCAAAATTTTTGTCGCCAACTCCATTCCAGACGTGCTGAATGTATAGTATGTGTATTAAGAAAAGCATAATATCGCTGTCACAGCACTCTTTCAGACCAATATATTATAAACCATTTTAGTAATATGTTCCAGTCTAGCTTATGATTTATCAGTTTTACCTCCTGCTAGGTATTTTCTATGAACTTTTTTTCTGGGTGTTTATGGCACCGTATTTTATTTTTTCGACATTTGGATGTGTTGCAAACAGGTAAAATTTGGATTTCTCAACACATGGAGGAGAGAGTTTGATATCTAGCGAATGTAAAAACCTGATATTTTATTACCATTAAGATCCAAAAGTTTCTTGGTCTGAATAAGTTAGAACGTGTATGGACTAATACTACGCCCAACGCATGTTCAGGCGATGTAACAGTTAAACGTTCATACATTTAAGTATGTCAACTAGACTCGTTATATTCTGAAAAGTTAAACATTGAATATCGTACGGTTATCAAGTTTCTTTTAAAAAAAAGGATAGCTGGGTGGAAAGTAAACGCATCGGAATTCAAACGTCGTTTTATTTCTGCCGGGATTTTCCATTCTTTTGAAAGAAACGTGATAACTGCGCTATATTCAATGTTTAACACCTTAGAATTTGACAAAACAACACGTCTTATATCGATTCTAGTAGACATACTCTAAGGGAAGATGTATCAAAGCATAATCGTAACATTGCATGACCATGTGATGGGTGTAACCGGTATAGTACATGCCTATTCATACTCTTACTTGTTCAGATATGTATTCATTTTAGGACCGTATTGTAAAAACTGAACACATATCAAATAGGTTTGAGAACCAACTCAGATTCTCAAGAAGTTTAGACCCATTTTAGATACCCAGTTTCATTTTAGATACCCACTCATTTGAGAAACTTCCAAAAGAAAGGCATGGTTTGGTCTAGAATATTCCTGAAGTTTCTCTTCATAGACATTAAATACACATTAAAAATTCCCCAGCCCTGAAATGCAACATGAGTAAAAAATGTATATAACATACATATGCCAACTGAATCTCTCGCTTTTTTCTTTGTTCTTTCATTTCAATTGAAGTTTAAGAGTTTATTTTCAAAGTAAAAAATGAATGCTCCTTTAAAATGCCAATGTAAAGAATGAAAACTGAATAAACCCAAGAAGCGAGAGATCTCTATTGAGGTAAATTGAAAGGGAGGTCTGGTTTATGTACGAGGTCTGGCTCTTCTGAAGAATATCATATTACGCTTCTAATTGCTTAAGAATAATCCAATGGTCGCATTAAATGGAAATTTAATTATAAAGATTAATAAATATTTGAATTAAAACATTCTAAGGAAAATATAAATAGACCAAGTGGATAATATTTTGAAAGAAGAAAATATAAAAATCCGAAAAATCGCTGGAAACGTGCATGGAACGTATAAAAAAAAGTACGTCGCAAAAAAAAAACAGTGATATTGATTTAACATTTTGTTTCTGGTGGCATTTGGTGATAAAAGATCGGCGCATGTTTAAGTTTGAGTTAGTATTTCTATGTATGTTTTCGATACATTCATACATAAATGACAAATGTAAAATACCTTTTATTGAGATTGATTTTATTTTAGACAAACTGACTTTCAGTCCCATTGGGACTGAAAGTCAGTTTGTCAGTTGAAAGTCAAATCGAGCTCGGCAACATTATCATTTAGACACGGAGCTTGCAGTTCGTTATTGCAAGTGTTGGTAATACTAACGCACGCGAAGATTCAACAATATTTGCATATACTATATAAAGTATGCGTGCATTGTTACCATACATTTGTTTACCAAACTGACATCGGTTTTTTTCCGGTACCATTAGGAATTAAACGTCTTTCCGAATAGGCTACAGAGGTTGAATCTTAACATATTTATATTCTACAAGTGTTCCATAAATACTCTCATAAGAGGACCCCCGTGCTTTTGTTGCTAAGATATCCGTCTTTCAGCTCGGGAGGTTGCGGATTGCTTGGAAAACCACGCCTGGTTGTATTATATAAGTACAATACAATATTAGACGACCTTTATGGCCAGTTGGTAAGACGTCTGTCTCCAAGCCCGGAGGTTGCGGGTTCAAATCTCGCTGAACCCCAGATTAAAAAAAATCTACATCTGCTTCTGCGACCTCCAACATTTCCAGGGATCATGAGTTTTTTCATGTCGATTTCGCGTGAAATATGACTGAAGAATATATCGAATGCACAATGTTAGTGTCCTTTTTGAAATGTTAATTTCTTCTAATATAGATACATTTCTCGGTCGTTTTATCCACGAGACCAATACATCAAGTGTCTTCAACAGCACACCTCGAAACAGTTTCTGTTTGATATTTCTCGAACCTTTATTTTCCAAGTTTCTTAGTAAAGCAATGTTGAGAAAATCATATGGAGTTATTATTTAATGTTTAAAACGTTATTTATAACAGCCATTTAATTTATTTGGACATAAAAGTTTTTCACTTGACAACTACAGAGGTAAATGGGAATATTTGATGTATGCTGATAACATAGTGATATAAGCTGATAACATAGTGATGTATGCTAATAACATAGTGCTGTATGCTGATAACGAAGTAGTGTAAGTGGAGAATGAGAATGAATGACAGATACGAAGAAAAATATCTGAAAATGAATGTTGCGAAATCCAAAGTCATGGTAATAGAAAAATGTGTTAAGAAAAGTAAATGCGATGTACGAATAAGCAACGAAAGATAAGAGCAAGTGGAGGAATTCTATTTAGGCAGTATATTCTGAGATGGTGAAAGAGTTACGAGGGATGTCGAACGGCGTGTAGCGATAGAAAACAAAGTCAACAAAATCCTTCTCATATATACTCGAACCGGATAGTATTGAACGCTGCTAAGATAATAGTCCGCAGTAGTAATTTAGTACCAACTTTGATGTATAAAAGTGAAACGAAGAAGTGGTAAAATACTCAAAAAAGCTTAACAAACGCTGTACAAATGCGTGCACATTGAATGATACGTGTGTTAACAATGTATGCTAGAAAAGAGATGATTAGGGATAAATGTGACATTAAGTTAAATGTGTTGGGTCAGATGAAGAAAATCACTCATATTATTAAGGCATGTGGAACGAATGAATAAAAAAAATACTATGAAAACAAATATACAGCACAAATATAACCAGATGGCGTGGTAGATGAAGACCAAAGGAAATATTGTTGGATTAATTGAATAATAATTTGAAAGCAAAAAATGGAAGAAGTAAGAGAAATCGTAGGAACAGTAAGAGGTGTATGAATGTGGAAGAGCTGAAATATATGTGTTGAGATAAGAAAGACTGATGGTCGGTCCTCTTTGCCTACCCTTACAGGGAAACAACCTTATGTTTGTATGTATGTGATATGATCATATTTTCTGAACTTGTATCTAATGTTTGACAAGATATTTGGAGGATAAATAAGTAATACGATAAATCCAACGAAGCTTAAGAAAAACTGCTTCTGAGAAATCATGCGTAAGAATGTCTGAGAATAAAGACACCTCTGAATCTTTTTTATCGACCCCAGGACTTTATATCGCTTCTCATTATCACTTACCGTTAAGCCACTGGCGCCAACAATTATTTTAATTAACAATGACTAAGAATCGAAATCATCTTTATAAAATAATTTTTCGCTGACCTTCGTAATTTTAATTAACTTCTTTTGTTTATTTAGACAGAAGAA
This sequence comes from Odontocerum albicorne, assembly GCA_949825065.1. NCBI lineage: Eukaryota > Metazoa > Arthropoda > Insecta > Trichoptera > Odontoceridae > Odontocerum > Odontocerum albicorne. The sequence goes on from OX463850.1 coordinate 18,092,339, forward strand.
AGCTTTTACAATCATAATAAAGGAATTAATTACGATTAATTAACATTTCTTCATGGAATATCGTGCAGTAGCGAGTCGCTATCTATTTTTAATTAAGAAACTTCTCGTTTTACGTAAAACGGTACTAGAAGATTCAAATCTTTTATTAGGCCATCATACCCCTTCGATAATCATCTAAAGTTTTAAGTATTAACAAAATATAAACGACTTTTATTATCCTATTCCTGTTTAAGCAAACGCTAAGTGTAGAAAGGGGGTATTTGTTTATTTTTAATTACAAATAATGGGCTATTAAGTATCTGAAACAGGTGCTTGAAATCCTTAAAATTTAAGGGCGTTGAGAAAAAAAAAACTTAAATACATCATAGAAACATATTTTTAACTAGAAATAATTTATAGGTTTAAAATTATTATCTTAAAAGCCTCAGAAACCGATTCAAATTAATTTATTTCAACAGCTTACGTCTGACCAAACATGCCGGCTTATTAAATTCATTACTTTAAAATATTTTTGATAAGGGTTCCGTTGACGTTTTACGGTAAAAAATCTCTAAAAACATTTTAAACCAGTAAAAAACATCCATGGTAATAATCGAACAAATCTTCAACCTATTTAATGTATTTAAAAAAATTATGCTATAAATATTGAAATTATATATACTTCTCCCCCGAAGTAGCTTGCCAAAACAATAAATGATTAATTTCAGTGGAACCGAAAAAATGTGCCGAGATAGAACGAAGGAGAGATCTGTTCTCTCTGCTTGAAGGCGATGATAAGAAGTTCTTACTCATATGTAGGATTTGTGTATTTCAAAATCAATTATTATTATCTAAATCTATTTCTGATTCTGAATTTACTTGTTAATGGGTGCTGTTTTAAGACATTCACATTATTTCCGGTCAACGGACTATCAATTTAACATTCCTGTTCTCATACCAAAAACAGAAACCAATTTAGAGCAATTTTGTTGGTGGCATACTTGAGAGTGCTCCTGCTCGGCAGATGTTTGTTGCTGTTTTAAGGGGGCGATAAAGTAAAGACATAAATAATTTAAATAGCCTTTTTGGAGAACAGACCCAATAAAAGAAGCTTTCCAAACTTGTATTCATTATTGTAGGTTTCAAAATATTATCTTGAAACGACATTTTATGAATTTTATTGCAATTGTGGTAAATTGAGATTACCTGGATCTTGTAGGAAAAACTCGTAATGAGGAAGATAAAGAAGATCAGTTTGGTAGTTAGGGCATGTATATCGAAAAAAAATAAGGAAGACGTGGTAGAGAAAGATCAAGGAAAGTCTGGTTGGATCAAGTGAACGCTGAATGAAACGAGATAGGAATATCTGGCGATCTGTGCGATATCTGCTTATCTCGACAAGGAAATTTAAATTTTCCAAATGACTGATTTTATGCTCGCAACGAATCGGACGCCAACCTTACACCATCCACCATTGAAAGTAATTCCCAGTCTTGGCCTAACGTAGGAGGACGTGGAATGCCGGCCTGTGGACCAATTTGGGTAAAGAGTTTTGAGGACGCTCTCTTTATATATGTTTTGCTAACGAAAGGAAGGGATATAAATATATGGATATTGTGACAATAATATCCCAAGTGTGCGTTTGCATCGATTAGAGAATAAATATATTGATACAGTAGAAATGTTTAATATTGACGTTAAACATTTTCAAGGTAAAATACATATTTTTTATAGTTAAAGCATTAACACTGTGTAGGTTCAAAGACATTGTAATATGTTTAGTTTTTAGAAGAATGGTTCTTATTGGAAGAGATGATGAGGATGATTTGTTGATAAATAATAAAACACGTTAGATCGCAATGCGGAAAGGGAGTGGAATTTTATTAGTAACGTAGGTATTTATATCTTTTTAGAATGTGCGCAAGAATGCGCTCGCGATATGCCTGCGTCTCGCCTCTGTAAATACAAAAACGATTAATTGTAGTATGTAGGTAACAATCTATTTACGGAACCGGCGAGACAGCGTGGTGCGTTCTCTCTCTAGTATGTAGTGCGGTCCGCTCGGCTACGGGATGACTGGCCGGCGGGTGACCTTCGGACTTGTTTACTTAGATTTATCGAGGAATCCGAAGGTCATTTCATCGGTCATTGACCGTATGTATGAACGCCGAGTGGGTGACCGCCACAAGTTAAACACTGTTTATTCCACTTTATATAACGGTATAACCCTACCGGTTTCAAGGTTTTCACCTCATTATAAGGGGAGCACAAACAAGATTCTTTTGTACTCGCTTGATGATTAGGTGAAAACCTTGAAACCGGTAGGTTTATGCCGGTATATAAAATGGAACAAAAAGTGTTTGACCAAACAAATTACAAGATAAATTTGCTGGGTATTTTTTTTTCTGCATGAAAAAAAATGTTCTTTTAGATTTCAATCGATAGCTTAATAAATTAATGTGGTCGTTTGCTTTTCTTTATATTTTAATTGGTTTATTTATTTTGTTAGAAAGGTTTTATTATTTATGTTCAAGCCCCACGGGCGTAAAAATAGAAAAAAAATACTGGAAGCATTAAACGTCTTCCAAAAATACCTTTGATAGATGCTACTTCAACGTGTAGGCACTGATTAATATAATAGATTTGATTGTTGAATAAAAAAAAACATGTTTTAATTAACTTGCATATCGAGTGTAAGCACGCTTACCGATTTCATTCCAATTCACAATAGCGCCCTTAATAAATATACTCTTAGCTCAATTTTCAGCTCCGGTTAAAAATCATTTAATTTTACTTGTAGATTTTCTTGTCTTCAACGAAAGTGAAAAACGATAGTTAACATGTAATTTCCATTCAGCTTAGGCACTTTTTAATTGTGCATGATGGCACCAAGTATAACCCACTGGCGGCTTATTAACGAATAGATCACAAACTGTTCCAACCAACCAGACATAAATTGTAGATATTAATGACATGTGCAAAATTGTTAAACATTTTTCTAACAAATATCTGCCTGATTAGTGAACAAGGTTATTAAACTTTGATAATTAGTTATTTACCATTGATCAAGGGTGGTGTAGAAAATTAACTGATATGTATTATTCCTCTTGCACTCCTGGTGTCAGCTATTACAATATAAAAAATGGATCTTGAAATTGAAACAATATGTATGAACAATTTGAATAAAATTATGAAGTTTATTTAAAAATTTAAAGTAACGAAGCATAAAATCTCTAATGAAAATCTTTTGGAAAAGATTTGATTTTGGCTATATATTTGATTGAAAATTTTAAACAGACATTACTCGTATATAATTTTATTGTTTAACGTATTCTTGAGACGTCATGAAGATTTTTATAATATCGTGCCTTCGAGATCACAAAAAAATGTAACAAGGTGGTTCTTTGACAAGGAGAGAGCAAGGTGTGAGGATCTTAAGGAGGTCTTCACATAGGCAAGTGCAAAACTAACTGATGTAAGCGTAGAACGTTTGATGAGGAGTTATTGGACATGATTTTGATGTGATTGTTGAGACTTTAGATGGGATTGAAATTATGTATTTGATGTCTTAGGAATTATGTACGTGTAAAGAGGATGTAAATGCGGAGTGGGAATGTATCAGCTGAGTGATCTAGTATTTAGGATAAATATATGAAATTGGTGATTAAGAAATGAGACCACTTCGTCACAGGTCTTGCCTATAGAAATGATTCTCAATATCCACAAAATGGAGTATTTTATGTATTATTACAAACTTGTGCTCTATTGTTGGTCTTTCCATTAAAATTATGTTAATTGTAAATATTGTATTGTAAATAATGAAAAAAAAATTTAAAAAATATTTCACAATTAAGCGATTTTTCAAAATACTTCTTATTAATTCTGAGCTCATTTTTTAATGTATTTACTTTACCCTTCATATAGGTTAAATCATTTTATATTACATAACAAGAAAAAAAAATAGAAGTCAAAATATAATTTAATGACTACTCGAACAATAATACTTCTGAAGTGGTTCAATATGTCCAAAAAGTTAATTAAGGAGTTCAATTCTCAATTTATCCACCCATATATGAAAAATACCGATATCGAAAAATTTATTTAACACGGTTTAACCATGTGCGAGTGGTGATGCTCAACAATTAGTGAACACGTCCCAGAAAACAACCTGAATTCACGATTCACCAATCATATTCAAGACTGTTGGCTAAACCGTTTTTTTTATAAACTTATGCAAATTATAAATACATTTTTTTGGGGCGAGCGTTAACTTGTCATATTTTTTAAACGAAATATATTCGTTATTAAAACGTACCGTGAACATAACGTCAGTCATTAAAAGCTTTTTGTTTTCGAGTCTATTGTTGAAGCATTACACAACTTTGTTAAGCGATCCAATCTGCTCGCAAATAATTGGATCACGTTACATTGTAGGTGATTTTCAGGAGAGAGAGAAAAAATGATGTGAAAAAATCCTGGGAAGAATTAACAATGAGAAAAATAAAATTAATTTGCATACTGATAAGGCTTCATTATACCTGTAAGTAAAAAATAAATCTAGGAAAAAATGTATAACTTGTGATGCTTTACTCCGAAAATAAATTGGTATAACAAACAGTAGAAAATTGAAAGTAATAATATACTCCTATAATAAGTAGAACAAATAGAATAAAACTAAAGAAATTCAACTTTGTGTTTTAATTTATTAATTATAATGTCTTGATTTGGAGTAGAAACCTGAGTAAAAAATTAAAAGATTACAAATATACATACATCATCACGCTGTGGCCCCTGCGAGAACAGATCTTCAAACTTTTCTATCGAAGCACACCAATTTTACCTCATCCACATTCACACGTCATACACAGTCTTTAATTAACTATACTTCTCCCTTTACCTTCTTTCAAAATCTGGTCCATTAAATCAAACTATGTTTTCCTCGGTCTACTTGTTTAACTTACATCTAACAATTCTGACTTGTACACTCGCTTTGTCATTCTTTCGTCATTATTCTCTCTACATAGTGATGGATAGCTTGTTCGGAGTTTCTTTAAACCATCTCAAAGCTCCTTTCTTCATCTTTTTAAAACATCTATTTAATCCATGCAGTCATTTTAGATGCCTTCTTTCATTCCTTCAGACTTTATTTTTTTCTTAGTTCTCGCATATCCAAAGTATTAATCTTACTTTTATTTTTCTTCTGCCAAGTCCGAGTTTCACTTCCATATGCCAAGACGGGCATCAACACAAATAATATATGTAAAAAAACCTTAAGTTTTATGCATCGCTGTTTGTTGACGTTTGTTATTAATAACAATAAATATAATACAAATTAAATAATGCCTGCAAGAAAATCATACCAAAAATTATACCGCAAAGATTTCATATCGGTGGGCCTGGATGTAAAGTGATTTGACAACAAAAGTGCTTAATAGGATAAGGCTGAGCTTAAAATATAGACGAGCAATATAGAGCTTATATAGAAATGAAACCGCTGTAATATTATATGGAGACAGCAGTGCTGAGGCTAGTGTTAGTAAGGGAGTGAGACAGGGATGCTCGATGTCACCGACATTGTTCAATTGTTATATACAACCGGCTATCGATGAGATGAGGGAGGAGATGAGAGATTGGCCCGGCGTGAGGATCCAGGGGAGAAAGATTGACATGATAAGGTATGCCGACGATATTGCACTGCTTGCAGAGACGGAACAGGAATTGAACGAGGCCTTAAGAAGGATGTAAAATGTTTTGTTATCCAATTACAATGTGAAAATAAACAAAGGCAAAACAAAATGTATGGTTGCTGGAAGAGAGGAGGTGACCGCGAGTGTTGTTCTGGGTGGCGTCAGTGTTGAGCAAGTGAAGGTGTTTGTTTAGTTGGGCAGCAGAGTATCCCAAGATGGCCGATCAAAGGCAGAAATAATAAGTAGGGTCCAACGGGCAAGAGTTGTTTTCAACAAGAAATCCAAGATATTTGAATCTCCTAATATTGATATCAATGTTAGGAAGAATTAAGTGAAAACTCTTGTTTAGAGTGTGCTGATGTATGGCTGCAAAATGTGGACCATCAGCCAGAGCGAGTCCGGGCATCTGGCTGCATTTGAGTCAGATCACATCCAAAACGACGATCTATTGAGCGGGGCTGGAGAAACAAGGCCCCTCCTAAATAGAGTTACCCAACAATGATCCAGTTGGATAGGCCATAACATCAGGCACCCAGGCCTGCTCCTTACCATCGTCGAGGGAATGATTGAGGACAATAACCATAGAGGCCGCCCTAGATATAGGTACATGGACCGGGTGATCCGGGATGTGCGCTGTGGCATCTACCAGGAGATGAAACGACTGGCGGATGACAGAGATGAGTGGAGGGATCGAGTGCTTGGTGCAGACCAATCCTAGGATTGTAACCCAGAAAAAAAATTGCCAATTTTTAATGTCATATTGAAGGAATCTCGATGATAAGAGAAGCCCGTGAAATTTCAACCTTTTTTTTTCTTGTGCCATTTCATCGCCATTTAGTGGACAATAATATAATAAATGATTCCTCGCTGAGATCACATTCACATTTGTTATAATTAATAAAATTCACATTTCCTTCAAACAACGTGAACATTTTTATAAAATTTAAGCAATTTCAAATATATTTTACAATACATTTATTTGACTTATTATTAAGTTACCATTTAATGTTAATTTTATATCTTAAAACGATTGATCGAAACGATAATATTTCATAATATTCCCATCATTAAAAATAAATAAAGAATTAATGATTTATCAATAAAAATTAATTATTGTTTTTTGAAAGTAGAAACTTTATTTTATTTACTGATCAAATAAAAACAGTAAACAAGTAAACAATTAAGGCGATCCAATATGCTTCTCGAGCCCTCTTCTCTCTAACACGATTAGGCCATTACTTGGAAAGGAAATCAAATAAAACAAATAGGAAAAGAAAACTTTCCTATTGTATACTGCTGGCAAGTTTGTTACCATCTGCAAACATATTGTAATTCATTCCCTTCACTCCCCGCTTCCTTTACAGGGATGTCCCTAGAGTTACGTAAACTAAACAGCTGCCCGGGAATGGTGTAATCGAAGTCCGGTATTTTTGTTTCGAATTTAGAAATAAAAATTAGTTTTTGAAGAATTAAATATTTTAAATTTGTACATTTTTTACTTGTATCATAATAATTGATCTCGTATATATTGTAAAGGAAATGGTGAACAGACATTTTGTGTAGCGCCGTTCAGAGAACGGAGTCTCCTCAAAGGTGATCAAAAAATTAAAAAAGAAAAGTATCTATTACAAACCTTTATTTTCTGCATCCTTCCCAACTTCCTCACAAAATATTTCACAAGTTGAGTATTATGAATTAAGTTGATTATAATTGAATAGTTTATGGTTTCATTTTGTTTCGCCGTTTGTTTACGTTCTAATTATCATAAAAAACATTATTTTTTTTTCCTGTTAAATATTATTAATACATATACACCAACACGTCGGCCCCTAGTGGGGCAGGCAGAGAGGACAGATTGGCAAACTTTCCAATCTCGACACACATATTTCACCTCTTCCACTTCTATATACGTTCTCATACAGCTCCTATAATTTTCCTGACTTCTTACATTTCCTTCTTTCAAAATATCGAGTTCACTTGATCCAATCATACTTTCTTTGGTCTTGCTCTATCACGCCCTCTGCTCACATTTGCACTATTTATTTTATTTCTTACATACTTGGTTGATACACGTACACTCAAATGTTTTTAGCCTTTCTTCATTTATCATATATAGTACTACTATATATGTTCCACGTGTCTTCATCATCTTACACATTCATCCCTAATCACTTCATTTTGTATTTTGTACTACATTGCCATCCCATGTATTCTAAGTGCATGAATTTCTACCGTATTTATTCAACTCTTTTTAGTATTTTTCCACGTCTATGTTTAACACCCATACATCAAAATTGATACTAAAATACTGCTGTTAACTATCACCTAAACAGATTTTAATACTGTCTGATTCGAATATACATGTTTAAGTGCCTCATTTACTTTTTTTCCTGTCACTTCTCGTCGTTCGATATCCCTCGTAACCCTTCAATTTCTGTGAAAATACCTATACAGTAGAATTCCTCAACTTGCTTTAATCTTTCATTGCTCACCTATAAATCGCATTTATTTTTATTTTCACACTTATCTGTCATCATACTTCTAACTTAACTTATATGTAAATCGTATTGCACTGTTAAGCTTTTTTTAGTTAAGCCTTTTCTAGGTAAGTTTTCTTACCAAAGACGTTTTTTATAAACATATGCAAATGCGGGAAAGTTCCTAATCTAATGACCACAGTTACCATATTTTTATCCTTACAATAAATTTGTTAATGTTTGTAATATTTTTAATCTGTTAATTCGTTTTCAAAATAAGAGGGCCCTTGAAGAGAGTCTTTTCAAAGTGGCGCTAAATAAATAGTCGTTATATAATTTAAAAAAAAATATATTTAAAAAATAAAATAAAATTTGAATAAACTTGTGACACAAGTATAATTTTGATTAAATAATTAAATGGAAGTTTTTAAATTTCGGGCTTGTATTGTGTTGTATTACACTATCTCACTCCAAACAGAAAAATGTTTAAGTGGCGCGAAGTGAAAATTAGACTGGAATCCTTTTATAATAAATCTGGGTTCCAACGAGAATTGAACTCGTAACCTTCGGTTCAGAAGACAGGTGTCATCAATTAGGCAACGGAGGTCGTCAATAAAATGTCTTAAATAAAATAAAAATATGTCTGAGCGGTGATATCGTCTAAATATATAATATTATTCAAGAATTTACGATGTAAATATTATTATTTACTGTCAACATTTGACATGAAGGCGTAGCTCCAAATTATGCCCGAGGGTGTTGGATCACCTAAGGGTGACACTGCTCACGTGGCGCATGTGTTTGTATAGGAATTACAGCAGACATGATCGACATACCAATATTGAATGTTCGATTGACAGGAGTTTCGGTAGGCTGGTTTCCAGAGAAGATTGAGAACGCGAGATCAAATGATACAGGAATGTAATTTGAATAATAAGTTTTATTCCGAGACACGTGCCTCGGAGGTGTCAATAGGGGAAAGCGCCTGAGGGAGCGAGCCTATTTTACATATCCAAGTAACCAGACAACGACGGAGCAGATTCATTAAAAATAAGGATAATGTAAAACGTGATTGACTTAAGAAGATTTAAGTTCGGTGACGCCGTTGAAGACTTCAAGAAGATTTAAGTTCGGTGACGCATTTGACTTTTTAGACAGTTAATAATTACACATACATACATATGATCACATAATTTCCCTGTTTGGGTTGGCAGAGAGGATAGAGCCCGAGACTTTAATTTTTTGATACATATCATCCGCTTCTTCTACAACTGTTTTCCTTCTCATACAACTCTTACGATGTATCTGACTTTCTACATTTACTTCCTTCAAAACCATTCATTTGATCCAACCATAATTTTCTTGGTCTTTGTCTATTTCCCCTTCTACTCACATTTACATAATAGATTTTTGTTTTATTTGTCTTTCTTCAGTCATTTGTTCGACATGTCCACACCGTCTCAGAGTTCTCATATTCATCTGGCTCAACATATCAGCCTAGAGTTCATATTCGACCGCTATTGCAGGGGGTGTATTTCTACTCGAGGAATGTTTTGAGATGAGCCCAGACCTTTTGATTTCTTGTCGCTTAAATGTATTTTCTTCGCCATTACCTTAAAATACATGTAGAACATCGGCATTTATGTATGTAAATATATAGATACTCTCAATAAACCTTTGCTTATTTATATATTTTTTATTTATTTAATACATTTGACTTTAGGTGTAATGTAATTTATGTGTCTTTTATTCTTATATAATTATAAATTTTGATAAAACAGCCCAAAAATGATTGTTTTCAAGTCATTCCTCAAGCTGTACTTGCCATTTAAACCTCTTATACTTAGCTATAGAATATTTCTAGCCATGTGAAAAAAATCATTATATTCTATTGATGTCCTATGAATTCGGAGCAATCAATTCATTCGATGAAGATACTTTATCATTTATGAATCAGTAAAAATAAATTAAAAAATGTCTTCTTGGACACGACTTTGAATATGGAAAATCTTCGCTGTGCGCTATATTTTTTAACAACATTACTTGTACGAGTATAATGCTGTTTCGTCACCTTTCGTCACCTTACTTTCGTCACCTTTCGTCACCTCATTTTCTGGAAAAAATGACAACGTCCGCGGCCTATTTTGTAAGACGTTGGTCTAAAAAAATGGTATCAATCAGGGTAAAGAATTGTATTTCCAAACCATTGTGAGCTCATTGCCTACTCCAGTGGTTCTTAACCGGAAGGCTATACTACAGGGACCAAAGACAATTTGTCATCCAGCGCAGTGGTGAACTGGTGATGAGGATTAAGATAAGAGTGTAGACGGAATCCTACATTGCGTTTGACTTAGAACCACAACAGTAGGCACGTCATTCGCGGTTCGTCTTCAAGTATGTGTTGATAATACTTCCACACAAGGAGGTTAAAATATATTTTGACTTAATAATATTAATAATTAAAGTACAGTTTACATAGTACTCTCTTTAAAGACGCTCTAATTCAGCATTCGACCCCACTATTATTGACAGATATATGTATAACAAAACAAAAATATAACAAAACGAATTGAGTGATAAAACAGGACGATAGTGGCTATAACTATTGAAAATGTTTTTTTCAGCATCTGCATATGTTAAGAAAAACGAATTTGATAAGAAAACAGCAGAAACTTTACTAAGGGAAGACGAATTATACAGAAACATTAGTAGGCGTTCCGAAATTGTGTACGTTAATTTTTTATATTTTTTGTGTTATTTTAATGGTTTTTTATTTCCTTGAGTGATTACAAATTGTCTTTTTCTTCGTTTTTTAATTTTAAGATTATTTTATAAATATTGTAAATGAAGACCATACTACTTTTTTAAATAATGTTGTAAGGTACATTATACCGTTGATGAAAAATAAAATAAAAATATATTTGATAAAGACATATTCGGCTTTAGATGTAGTGTACGTGTACAATGTAACTTAATAAATGATTGTAAATAAAACAAAACAGAGTTAGTCAAACTTTATGTTTAAAACATGTAAGGACAGGCATTAAAAAATATTTAATAAATAAAATAAATTAACTGAACCCATACAAAACCTTGGTTAACAGATCATTGTATATACTTCCACATGACCTTGACTTCTTCCACCTAAAGTGACTTCTTACAAGACCAAAGTGAAGAAGTTGTTCTTGTCGGGATATATTGAATGAATCATTTGAGTATGCTTTTTTATTGCGTTGAGCTCGTCTTATTCTGCGTTTACCTTTTTTTTAACCTGGCGAGAAAGATGTTTTAATGGGCCCTAAGTGAAAACCAGACTAGAATCCCTTTTTCTTTATATATGAGTTCCAGCGGGGATCGAACCAGCAGCCTCTGGATCGGTAGACAAGCGTCTTACCACCAGGCACCTTTTTTTCTGTTATATAATAAAACATGGTTTCATTTAAATATTGATTTGTAATTGTTATTTATTTTGTATTTTTATACAATATATCAAAAAAGTTATTTGACCGCTTAACATTCATTAACATAATAATGCAGTTTCCCTAGCGAGGTAGGCAGAGAAGACAGAGTCTCAGATTTTCCTATTGTAATACATATAGTTTGGCTCTTCTAGATCTATATACTTTCTTAAAGAACTCCTACGATTTCCCTGATTTTCTACGTTTACTTCTAAAAAAGTCATTAATTTAATTTCACCATATTTTTGTATCATTGTTTTCTTTGTCTTCTTACATTCATTCGTTATACATAGCCAAACCACCTTAGAGTATTCTTCTTCATCCTTATTCATTATTCTTACGTTCACATGTATCCTTAATTACTTCCTTCAGTATTTATTCAAAATATTCTGTACTGCACTTTGGTACGTAGCCACTTTTAACTTCTATAATGCTCTTCACCTGTAGCCGTCTAGACTTCAACTCATCAAAATAGTCACTACGCCGCCCATGCACAAGCTTTACAACCATCACAGAATAAATTTGTAAGATTCATTAATTTTAAACTAAGCATACCACATAAACAGAAAAATTATCCCTAGTTTTTAAATGCAATGAAATTCTTGAAACTATGTGACAGAAGAAAAATATCCGATATTGTACTTCTATACAAAATCATTCACTCAGTGATCGATGCGCCTCACTTACTCTCAAGCATTTCATTTCGTTTTCACATAATATCCACAAGACTTGGACATGAGTTTTGTAACAATTTAGGTATTTTTAATATAAATATACTAAGTATTCGCCAGAATACCACAATATTTAGAAATATTTACTATCTTTGAACTTTCCTTTACTAATATAAATAACTAAATATAATATTAGCAAAACACATAAGGACAATACTTTACCTCTGAAGTTGAGTAACTCTATGTCATCCTGTAGATTTTTTTGATTCTGAAAAGCAACTTGTATCTCGTGCTATAAGTGAGCCCATATGTTAGTTTGTTTTAAAATCTATCCATAAAAATCTCGAAAAATCCAATTATTCTTGTTTAATGCAAGCGTTGTTCCATAAATACCAAATCTAAGTTCTTTACCACTGTAAAATATGTGTTTTACAGTTACGTAACTCTACTTAGTTAAATTTGGTAATATTTTGTAATATACAAATATATATTGAATTCAAATAAATGGTTGAATATTAAATAATTTTAAACAATGACTTTGTAATTGCTTTGTTATTATTACAACTGCTTTTTTATCTACATGTTAGTTAAAGATAAAGTTTTTTCAATAACTTCAAGTATTTGTATTAACTTGATATATGTGCATTTGTTTGTAGACACTTTTGTGTTGTAAATTAAATCAAGTAAATAAATAAATTAATAAATTTCTTCAGCATTTATTCGGTTCCTTTCAGTATTTTTTCATTTCCATATTTCCCTCCCACATATCAAACTCTGTGCTATAATAATACTATTGTGGATTATCTTAGAAGATGTCAATACTACCGGATTATCTTAGAAGATGTCAATACTACCGGATTATCTTAGAAGATGTCAATACTACCGGATTATCTTAGAAGATGTCAATACTACCGGATTATCTTAGAAGATGTCAATACTACCGGATTATCTTAGAAGATGTCAATACTACCGGATTATCTTAGAAGATGTCAATACTACCGGATTATCTTAGAAGATGTCAATACTACCGGATTCGAGTATATATTGATTTTTAATTGCAGTTTTAGTGTTTTTTATCAAGAAGTTTGTTGCACGTTTAAAAGAGTAAACATGAGAATAAATAACCAAATAAACTTGGAGTATGTCTTGGAAATTAATAAGTATTTGAAAACTTGAAAATAAGTATTTTTGTTTTATTTTTCTAAGTATACGATCTTCATAAATATGGATAAAAATTAAGGATGAAACGTGGAAAAATACTGTTTCTCCTCAAATTTCAAAAGCTTTTTATCTTATTTGAAAAATGTCTGTTTTTTTGTATTAGTAAAAGTTCAAAGCGAATATTTATTGCTGAGCAATATTTGTACGTTGATTTATTGAATGAATAAAAATTGCAAGCTAAGCGATGTTTTCGTGTTTCGCAAAGTTTGTTTGGGGCTTGGAAATATTTGACACGAGAGTTATTGGTTGTATTTATCAGAACCATAAATATTTCTTAATGAATATCCAAGTATTTGTAGAGGCCAAGTATACGCATACAAAATTAATTACAGTTTAAAAAAAACATTAAAATTATAATATTGGTCCAATATAGTACCTATAGAATTGGGGTTCCATTGAAATCATTAATTTTATCAAAACACTTTCAGTGTTTCTAAAAATTTCTTAATCGGTAAACCTTACATGAAAATAAAATATTTTAACTACAGATAATGGGTTACTTGATGGACGGTGAACTAGCAATGATGAGGTTTATTGAGCGAAAGTAGCAATAAATGTGATTGTGGGGATATACACGATACACATAACACATGTTAGTTTGTCCGAACATTGGGATTACACGCTCTGGGCAGGACCTGATTTCTGCGAATGATAGGGTGATCTTCATTGCACTGAAAATACGTGGTACATGTGGTGGTCTGAATACAGAAATTAATAAAATACAGAGATAAATTCAAGCTTTTAAAGTTGATTATATCAAACCTGTTTCAGAAAAGATTTTTTTTGTCATCAAACCTGTAGAAGAAAAGTTTTTTTTTGTATCTATTTTATTTATTCATTTATCCATGATATATTGTTCCTCCCAACAATTTAACTCTAAGGTGTGAGTACTTCATTTATAAAATAACATCAAAAATACTAACATAAAAATAAATTAACAAATACAATCTTGCTTTTTTAAAACAACACATCAGTATTTGAGCACGTACGTCATAAAAATATACTCGCATAAAAAATGCAATAATTCAAGAATTGGCATAGTTTTAACGCACAACAGGACCGTCAACAGGCGGACAGATCGCACTTGAAGAAATTTCGTTTACGCTTGTTTTTTGGTATTCAAAATATAAATAACAAAAAAAAGATCACTAAAATTTTTTTTTAAAACGCAGTGTTTTTAGTAAACATATACGAGTATATACGAGTAATTAAAAAATAACACTTAGCAAAACATCGATATATTTAAAATATGTTTGTATTTTTTTAAAGAATAGGTAGGACTGAAGTCATAAGTATCCTTATAGCCTCGAACAATAGGCGAAAAAAGTGTCTGTGTCGTTCGAGGGGAGTAGCACAGCGAGAGGTTCGAACCGAAAACCTTCCGCACGGAATTCCGGTGCGTTACCACGCAGCCATGCACCTCGTTTGATTTCTTGTATTTGGCATCAATATGAGTATCTATAAAAAGAACAATTAATTGTTTTCTTTCACGGTACTATTATGTAATCAATATGTATATTTTGAAACATCTCGAAATAAAAAGCGCTAAAACATGCGGGAATTTATGATTTTCCATTAAAAAATCCCTATTACGTGCTACGAAAACACATCATTTTGATGATATTCTATACTCATTCTTATTGATCTTTTTAAATAAATACTTGTTCCTTTTATAAACATATGAGTTCAAGTCATGCTTAACTTTCCTTGAAAATGGCAAATTACTCCTTTGAGAAATTTATTACAGCTTGATTCTAATGAAATTCACAAATAATCTCGTTTATTTACTGTAAAATCTGAAGTTATATAAGAAAACAGAAGAAAAAATACATTGGAATAGGTTTCACTTGATTCATGTAAGAAAAAAAGTAAATTAGGTCTAAAATCATCTTGTACGAGCCCTTATTAAGCAACACTTCCGTCTAATCAGAAGACACCCGATCGGAATATCAAGATGTTTTGTCAGCAATAATTTCAAAATATATACATATTTGCATAATTCCATTAAAACACTCAAAACTTGATACATTTACATCAAACTCAGTCTATCAAAATGTTAAAAAAATCAATGTTATGGATTCTGTTCCCCGATCTAACAAATATGAAGCTAATCAACCAATCAACTACTTTCTTACTTACAAAGACACTTTTTAAATATTTTAATGGTTTTCTATAAATTTCAAACAAATAATTAGCCCAACTACCTAACATATCGAAAATGGCTCTTGATACTATTAAAAAAATACAATTTTTATACTAATTGTAATACACACAGAAATAAAAAAAAAACGAAATATAATTTCCACAAATGATATAGTATTAAAATAAAGAGAACTTGATTATGATAAAAGTTAAATGTACGAGTGTAAAATGTTTTCCGGAAAATATTTTTGTAGTATTAAGCCAAATTTAAACGCGTAATTTTTATATTAATATAGTATGTAACTGATTCGTGGACGGTGATTTTCTATATTGTCAATATCTCAACAATCTACCGTATCTATGGATTTTTTTAAACTACATTTGACACACTTGATCGCATATTATGTTTTGGACGTACACTATACGTATATATTTATATATGTATCCCATTATATATTTTACGGTAGTAAAAAAGCTTCAAGTTCCAAAAAAAAACAACTTATGGTATTTCATTTTATTTTTAAAATGAAACAAAAAGCTGTCAAATCACTAAAGTAAACAACGGAGAAAAATGCGTAATATATTATACATTCAGCACGTTTAGAATGAAGTTAACGAATAAAATGTTGTCATACTACGACATCTACGAGAAATATGAAACTACTTTATTACCTCTAAAATATCATTTGATAGAAAAATCAAGGCAAGGAAGGTCATTTGTAACCAAGTAACATAATCCATGCACTTTCTGCTTTACTTAACCTAGATCAGAAGTTTCCCCTCACACCTCACTAACAACAGCAGCCGGTGGTTGAGGCTGTAGGCAATTTTGAGTTATTACCAAACAAACGATTAATTTACACTAGTTTTGTGTTTGCCCACCGCAAGAGCTTATTGTTGCTTTCAGTTTGTGATTATGTATTGAGGGGAGTATTGCCTGCAGGGTCGACTCTGTAAACTGTTCCGCCTTTGTGTGTTATTTATTATTTAGCAAGAATGATCCAACCCACAATATACCTATTTTAAGATAATATAGGTAGTTATAAAGCGATGCATTAAATAGGCATAATTTGTTTTGATTTTTTTATATGGTGATTTATCACATAACGTATTATTTATTTTTCTGGCTTCATGTTTTCACATAAAGAATTGAGCAATGTTTATTTGATATTTTAAACACACATAAAATAAATTTAAAAATAAACTGTTTTGGCGTAATTAGATAAGTAAGTTTAAAAATATATGATATTTTTGAAAAAATATATTAGTTCCGTCAAATAAAAAACCGTGGTTCGTAAATACAACTGTCTACTAACCAGGCAGTAGCTGACTGAATTCGTTTTAATATTAAGATTTGGTATTTAGTGTTGTAGCCTGGTTTTCACTCGAGTCATGTTCAACATATTTTTGGTTGTTTAGAAGAGATTGTTACATGGCAATATACTCTACATGTTGCACTGTATACAACAAAAGCGTTAGACGAATCAGTATAAACAACCTCACCTACTACTAAAAAAACTACGTATGTGTTTTAAAATATTTAAATCAAATGAATTAGACTTTAAAAACTAAATCAAAGATTTCAACACTTCAGAGAAAATAAACAATCTGTCAGTGGTTTTGTAGAATAGGGTCTTAGTGGGATAGGAAGAGAAAATATATCCCCAGCCTTTTATATTCAAGCACACAACTTTCGCCTCCTCTACATTCATACCTCTTATGCATAATCTTCTATTATCCATACTTCTCACTTTAAAACTTGGTCCACTCACGTTTTCCTCGATCTACATTTTCCATGCACACCTGACACTTCTGTCTTGTATACTCGCTCAGTAATTCTTTCAAACCACAAAAGCTTTTTTCTTCATCTTACTTATAATATCCATTTTATCTATGCATTCGTTTCTGATATCTTTGTTCAGCCTTCTTGTATACATTAACACTTCAAAAATGTTTCTTAGTGTACGCATCTTCACACCTTTCATTTTACATTTATCTTTCTCGAGTAAAGTTTAAGTCACCAACACAAAATTATGTATTGTATTTTTTTACTGCTTTTAAAAACTATAATACATTTAACTAAATTAAAACTACTTATTTATGAAACAAAATTTGAAAAGTTAAATAAATCAAACAGAAGGTAATACACGTGAAAGAGGAGTTGGTGGATTATATAACACAATTAAAAAAACCTCAGACAGGCGTGAGTAATTTCGATAGTACCTAGTAAAAATACACGACCAAGAAGATGATTATTAAAAAACAACACAAAAATAGCGCTACATAAACTGTGTTTTATGAAAGGCTGCAGTCTTCGTCACAGAAATTTAAAAGCCTTGTAATCGTCATGGAAATTTAATATGCTTGTCATCGTCATGTTTCCATTGTCATGGAAATTTAATATCCTTGTCATCATGTTTCCATCGTCATGGAAATTTAATATCCTTGTCATTGTCATGTTTTCATCGTCATGGAAATTTAAAATCCTTATCATCGTCATGTTTCCGTTGTCATGGAAATTTATTATCCTTGTCATTGGAACTTTGGGATTGATTTGTCAAGATTTTATGCATGCTGAATTTTAACAGTCTTTCATCCACAATATATATCTATATCGGCCTATCGTATCGCATACGAGTATACTAAGGAAATTACCTTTTTAAAATTCTATTTAATATAGTTATATGTTATATAACACAAGTATTTGCCAAAGGCTATACCTATATAAGAAATTATATCTTAAGAACTAATCTAATTTATATATTTTAGCTGTGAACTAACTTAATTTTTATTTCAATTTCCTAAGAATAATCTTAATATACTCGTATAACATAATATAATTTTTTAGAAACAGTCAACAACTATGTTATATACTACTTATAACTAGACAATTCTTACAACTTATTATTTTAACAGCATCTTTTTAGCACGTACATGTCCACTCGTTCAGGCTACTTGTATTTCATCACATATACACTCAGACCTTGGTCCTCCCTGCGAATACTGTAGGCGGACCAGTGCCCGTATATGTAGTCTAAATAAAACATGATAACTCTTACTTAAGGTAGATTTTAAATATTTATGTAGTGTAAATTTTAAATTAAACTATTTCAAAACCAAAAAAATGACAACAATCAATTATAAAAAATGTATTTTTATAGAGCTATAGTATTTTTTCTAAATAATGAATTATTGAATATCAAGTTAGTATCTTAACTATCTCCAGTCTTAAGGCACATTCACACTAAATAGATAATGATCTCATTTTTTACATTTCAAAACCTATTCATTTTTGCTTTCACAGAATCCGGTATACTCGTATGCATGAGATGTAGGAAAAAACTTTAAGGACAAAAACTGCATAATTTTCTAGTAAAATGTGGATATTAGTTTTATCGGAGCTATCTATTATTATTGATAATAATTCAAGACAATTTGTATAGCACCGTTTATAGAGCAGACACTTCTCAAAGGCGCTCTTTCTCAGGATTAATATTTTATTCCATCGTTTTAAACTTTCGTTTTATACAGTACAACCTAGCGGGCTTATTGCCACGTGACAACTGTCACGCCTATTTGCTATATTTAAGAAACAATATTAAGATGTACACATTTCAATACATAAATCAGTTATAACACATTACCATCCTATGAGGTGTGACACTCCCGTTTAGCTCCGCCGGCTTCTTAAAGAGACAAGTACTTTTTAGATCTCAGGGATTCGTTAGATTCCTGTAACTCTGAGTAACTCTCTCTCCCTCTCAATTGGACAAGGTGACACAATTAAACAAAGTATAATTTTAAATGAAACAGTTTATTATATTATGAAAAAAGAAAAAAGAAAAAAATATTAAAAAAACTCGAACGAATGTCGAGAAAAAAAAAGTTTAAAGTTGGCTACAAAGATCGTCTTGTCGATTAGCAAAAGGGTATGTCGTCTGGGCAGTATTTATTGCTTCCTTGAGCAATGGATTTTTATGACCTTGCTTTTGTCTTCTCACAAGAAGGACCGTGTCTGGTTTCTTAGCCGTTTACCGCTGGCCTTACAATTCCATACTTTACAATAGAAAATAACTACGAAGTAGATTTTATTATAGACCCTTTTTATTTTTAAAGAAACAATGACCATGGAATTCATTACAATCCGGGATGTAGTTTTACAACCCGAGGCGACCACCTAAGTTGGCAGTGCAATATTCCATTTGTATAACCAAAACAAAGTAGAATTTATTATAGACCCTTTTTCCTAAACAAACAATGACCATGGAATTCTTTACAATTCGGGATATAGTCTTGTACTCCAAGGCGGTGACCACTTAAGAGAACCTTTTCTTTTATTGACTTAATCTTAGCGACAGTATTAAAAATATACTAAAATATTTTGTTTCCAGTTACTAGCCGAGACACGTATTTCATGCAGCATGATATGTCGGGAATTTAATATCGGGGATGTGAACTATGCAATTTATCAAATACAGTCCTGACACAACCTTATCCAACCAACCTGAAAGATGTGAAAGGGAAAACCAGACTGGATTCTTTTAAAAAAAATCTGAGTTTTGGGTTGGGAGACAGGCGTCTTACCAACTAAGTCACGGAGGTCGTCAATTCACTATTATAGAAGAATTAAAAAATATACACGAGAAAATAAAACAAACTGAATATAAGGGTGGGAAGATGGAGGCTTCGGCCATTAGATTAGGTTTTTCCCCGCGTCTGCATATGTTTAGGTAAACATATTTGATAAGAAAACCGTAGAAAGCTTACCAAGGGAAGACGAACAACAATGAATTTGTAAAGCTTTCGATTAATGATAAAAACATATTCGGTGGAGTGTGATGAATAATAAATTTAGATTCCTGTATAGAATATCTTGTTTCGCATCCATTTGTTAGTACTGGTAAGATGATTGCTCTTGAAAATTTAGTTCAGTCGTCCAAAAAAGCTATGCATCTTACCAGTACGTGGATGCGAAACATGAACTAGGTCTGTATGAGAGGTGCATGCTAGATTATAACAGGAAAGACCGCAAACGCAACGAGTGAATACGCTCTCAAACAAAAGTTCACGATGGCATAGGGGTCGCAAAAAGTCTAAAATGGAAGTAGGCTGGGCACGTCGCCCGAACAACGGATCATAGTTGGACGTATGAAGTAATTCAGTGGTACTAGGCATGTAAGGATACTAAAAGCACACGACGTGACTCCATCGTTTCAACTTGACTCATTCCGCATATAATTAATGAAGTTTAAAATTTTATAAATATCGCGTTCGAAATAAAACCGTTTCAATTACATCATTGTTTCGATGACTCCCCATATTATAATAGCTGGACCCTATGATATATTTGCGGTCTCCCTTCGAATAAGTGACCACGTGCGCTGTTTAAACTACATACAATAAGGCGCGACCCTGTCACCAGTTTGAGTAACCCTTGTCGAAACCTAAGACTAGTTTCTCTAAAATGTTGATCTTGCAATATCCAAGTAAGGCTTTAAATGGATTTAGAATACAAAGATATTTTGAGTAGATTGAGATTAATAATGTTTTAGTTTCTAGTCTAAACTCAAACTTGAGTCGAATAATCTATTAATTTTCTAATCTTGCCGAACAATTCACAAAATATTGTAAGATGTTATGTTACTTGAGCTCAGTAAAGATTTGAACTTGAGTTAAGTTTTGAAGTTTTACTCAAGAATAGCTTTAAGTCAAATTTGAAAATTTCACGTAAGTTATTTTTCTTTGCTGCTTATTTATGTTATGTTATACTCGTATAACAAGAACATGTCATTATTTTATTAATTACATTAAAATAACGTGAAACTAAACCATTTTACGGTACAAAAAATTATTCAGCTTTAAGTAGATATTGAAATTTACTGAAAATAATGACTTTATTTATCAACCAAAACTCTTGACCCACCGTTTTATATAGTTTTTTTCTGCAATGATTCGTCAAGTTGCTTGATTTATTTCACCATACACAATACTGCAATTTATAATCTGTTTTAAGGGAAATATGAAGCGATAAGTTCACCAAGTATATATTAATTTTTATCGTATACTTAATAATAAACGTTGTGTCCTTTGTCTGAAACTTGGCGCTTTATTTCTATGCATTTTTCGCGGTCTTGTATCACGATGACAGCAGCGTCTAAAGAGGAATTTGTTCCAACCATCTTTTTTTTTTATTAAACAAAGTAAAATATTGTACAAATATTTGTCAAGGCTATACCTATATACAAATGTATTATTGTACTTAACTAATCTTAATTATATGTTATAATTTATGAACTTACTTAATCTTATTTTCTTATATGTTATTTTATTTTATTTTTTACAATCTTAATATATGAGATCTTAGAAATAATTAACACCTACATACTACTTATAACAAGATAACAATTCTTACACTAATTATTTAGCAAAAACAAGTCCACTCGTTCAGGCTACTTGTATTCCATCACATTCACTCAGACCTTGGTTGTCCCAGCTAATACTGTAAGTGGACTAGTCAGGCAACAGATAATGCTTCGGGAGCTTGTGCTTATAACGTTCCAACCATCTTAACCTTTCCTTCCCGGTGTTGGGTATCTTGTACACGTTGCTTCAAATAACCATCAATATCTCTATAAATATAATAAATACAAGGTTAAGATTCTAGGTATTCCTCCATAATATATTTACGCATTGATTTAAAAAATAATATTAATAATAATTAGAATTTATCGACTACATCGTAAGTATTTTCTGAATATCGGAAACACATTCGCATTTAAACGCTGTGAGTGCCTCGATCTTGGGTCTTGACGATAGGTGAAAAG
This sequence comes from Odontocerum albicorne, assembly GCA_949825065.1. Taxonomy (NCBI): domain Eukaryota; kingdom Metazoa; phylum Arthropoda; class Insecta; order Trichoptera; family Odontoceridae; genus Odontocerum; species Odontocerum albicorne. The sequence continues at coordinate 18,114,798 of OX463850.1, forward strand.
TATGCGGAAAGCGCGACACTATATTCGCATCTCACTTTTGCATACGTCACTGAATAGCGAGGAGCGCAATTGTCTCCACCTCGCAAGTGTAAGCGACGCCCGAGTTAGCCCCCAACCCTGCCGCGCTGCAGTAACTGTTGAGCTGGCAACGAGACTAGACCTACGCCCGTTCCGTGAGCGGTGCCAGATGGTTTTTGAATGTTTTCAGCAAATAAATCTCAATTATTATAATTTTTAACTTCAATTATAATTAGTTAAGGGGATTATCTATGAATGTTCTTATTTTTCCGATTTCGCTATCGCTAATTTTTGATCGCGTACTCACTACCCAACACCGGAACACGCGTTTCATTTTTATCACCGTAAGGGAAAGGTTAAAGAAGACTTTCTTCTTACTCATTATTGCATGATTCTGTCACTTTGAAATTGATTTATAAGATTGCACTATCCTTATTCACGTTTAAGAGAGAATTGAAATATTATTACATCACTTAGAACACCCTTCATCCTATTTTTCATTCGATTCCCTTCTTTATCCTTGCACGATCTGATTTCTTGTTTTACCATTATTGATCGAGATTATACATTTATATGATTGTTTTACTTAAATTTAAACGAAACTTTATTTTTTTTTGCTTAATCTGCCATGTACTAAAATAGCTTAATGTTTTCTAGAATAGTTGTTTGGTTGGAAGAAATTGTTGAATAGTGACAAGCTCGCCAGATGTAGCATATTTAACCACGCACACAAAATAATTAAAATAAAATTGTGAGACCCTGTACACAAAAAAAAAATTAAACACATTTTAATTGTGTTTTTTAAATATTCGAGGCACTTGTTGCGTATTTTTTTCATTTTAAGACGAGTAATTCAGTTATTCATACATTCCTTCCATCACACCATTTATCTGTCAGGGTAAGTAGACAGGACAAAAATGCGAGAATTTCATATTTCGACACGTAGCCTTCGTCTCTTCTACATCCATAAACTTTCTCATACAATTCCTACGATTTCTCTGACTTTCTACGTTTGCTTCTTCCAAAATATTATTCACTTGATCCAACCATACTTTATTTTATAATTCTTTCACACATCTTCCATTCACAGTTACACTGTATATTGGTTTTGTTAGTCTTACACCTTCATATACAACTCCTTCTCTGACTTTACATTTCCATATTTTAAAATATCAATCACTTGATCTAACCATATTTTCCTTGTTTTTCCACTCACATTTGCACTTTATATTTGTTTTGGAAGTCTTTCTTCATTGATTTATTGTTTCAAGTTATAACTATTGTATTATATTTGTGACTTACGATAGTGATAGTAAATACGGAGTGTGACTCTTTATTGAAAAAAAATAGAAGTTTATTTTAAATAACTTAAAGTCATACAAAAAAACTTAGTTTTAAATCAAAGTTTGTTCAAATTCATAAATATTCTATTACGCAATCATAAAGGAGTTCAAAATCTACGTTCCCTGTTTGAAATAGGTACTATATTTACTTGGCGTATAAATTTTAGGGAATTTCGTGGCATTGTCTACTAAACGCTTGCGTGAATGCTTTGTCTCAAGCCGCAGTCTATTCACGGTCAGGTCTTCCAATCGTGACCTATTATAGGCTTTAGCTGACGGGTCATGGTATTTTCTAAGCGATAATACATCCAAAATCACAGGCGTGACGTCAAAAAGTTGACTATTATTCTTTTTGGTAGTTTTGCTGGACACAGAACTCCGTCATTGGTCCAACTTGTTGGAGACATTCCTTTTACTCGCTGCCTTGCAATATTTATGATATACCAGCCACTGTCCGTTGTTCGATACTATTGTTAAAAAATCTCCTATGTATAGTAAATTTTTTTTGTTGATCGATTTTGTTGATCGACTGAGGTCGTGATCTCTCTGGTCTATCAGCCCTGCTCAGTCTATGATGATACGTTAACTCTTCCTTATTTAGGCCTCTTAGAGTGCTGCTGCCACAGAGGACCATGTTGTATTCCTGACTTGGTTGGCCCATTGGGTTGGCGATCTATCTCTGACATGTTATCCTTTTAGCATGAGTCATTTCCGATTCTCTTCTCCTTTGCGTGCATAGTGACCAAAAAGTTGAAGTAGTCGCAGCCGACAAATCGTGGAGTCTATCCTGAAACCGAAATTGTTAAATAATAGATATTTTGGAATGCTGTCTAAGGTTTCCGCAGTATACATCTCTATCATCACATCTCAAATCAATCCACCTATTTTCTCATTTTTGCATTCAGGTCTCTGCTTTATACTTAACAATCTATCCTTAATTTACTCTCAATTCGCTGACACCAAAGTCTGAACAAAGTTGTTAAATTTATTAATTCATATTTTTTATGCAGCACTTATAATTTGGCGAGTTTAATGCAAGTTGGTGATCTCTTCTAGTCAATTAGACTAAAATAAATAAAAGGAGATAACTATATTATTCCAATTATTACTAATGTGTACTAAATTCGTAAACAATATGAATAAGAACAAATAAAGAGACGTAACACCAATCGAACAATAAAATAACGGATGCTGAAAATGGGAAATTAAACACGTTATATTATTAACTTTTAAAAAGTTTTCTGAAAAGATATTTATAAAAGTCCATGAACAAACACTTCAGAAAATTTGATAAAAAAATATTTTGTTATTCTTCTAATTGCATTAATGTGATATGATAAAGAATTACTTAAAAAAAATTGTGTACTAATCAGACGATTATTTTTTTACTTAGCAGTAAAGGCAACATGTATGCAGTTGTGAAACAACATTGGGGAAATTTGATATATTCCATTAGAGTTTCCGCTGCCGCTACTCGTATTCCGTTGCCAAACAAATATTTGCTAATTACACTGAAATGTGAGTACGCAGCTACGGTGTTTGTGCTCATGTGAAATTTTTAATGAGTGCCGGATAATTAGCGTACTTTTCGAATAAATTTGTTACGGAAAAATAAACAAAAACGTTCGTACTTGAATAGAATATGCATGAGTGGCGTTAAAATTAAAAACCATTATTGAAATTGCTTGGAAAGTGCTTTTTGTTAAAAAAAACATTCATGCTGAATCCTTCACTGAGAAGAAAGATTTATAATAAACGTATAATAGATATAGACGACTTCTGTAACCTCATCAGAGCACAACTAGTGCTCTGATGTGCTCACATCGGTGTGCCATCGATTCCAAGTACAGCAGTGTGGCCGATGAGTTTGCTGGTGTGCTATGACTCGCTCACTTAAAAAAACAAAATCCAAGGCTCAGCTTCGCTTTCCAGCTAAGTTGACGTTGGAAATGTTGAGGGGATCCTCGACTACGAGGCCCAGCAATGAAGACGACTTATAAGATTCTTGACTTTCTCTTGGAGGTTTCGGATTCGATTCTCGATGATACACAAAAAAAGTGCCAGTCTAGTAATATAGTTTGTCTGGTAACAATACTCGCACGCGTCGAACGGTAATGTTGCCAACATGTTCAATGACGGCCTCCGATATTTTTTGCCTTCTCCAGAGGTTGTAAGTCCATAGGCTATAAGCCAATCTCTTCAATACGTCAGAAATACTAATTCGGATACATTTAAGGGTATTAGACGAAAAAACTGATAATGAATTATTCAGGAACCTTTGCATTATAATTTCACCTGATTTGTTCAATATACCAAACAATGAACATACGCCCCTTTTTTAAAGAACTAAGCATCTGAGAGGTTTTTGAGATTTTGTACTCGTCGAATGCTTCAATTCTTCGGTCGCATTTCACGTAAAGAATGGTCACTGACATTAAGGAGAAGCCGTAGAAGCAGATGTAGACATCCTACACAATGAAGTGACCAAGTGAAGCGTGCTACGGACAGAGGTAGATCACCTACACAATGAGGTGACCAGGTGAAGCGTGCTACGGACAAACTTTTGCCATAAGCTCTTCAGACAGCGGAATGCCGAGAGGAATGGAGAATAATGTACACAACTTACAGCGATTTCACAGTGAGTCACGTACCTCAGCGTTGAGGTCACGACGCTGAAGAAGATTTACACTTTAATTTTTAAAATGAAGAAAATATTTTCTAATTGATTAATTCATATATGTGGATTTAAATAAATGGACGGATCCATAAAACTTATTTTTATTAATTAAATTGGTTATTTATTTATATTTTATAACTCAATTTTTAATCAAATTATTTTCCATTCAAATGTGAAAAAATATTATACAATACGTCAAACCATTTATTTATTTAAATGACAGGTATATTTCGCTTTGTAAAATCATTGTCAAACTGCATTCAAAACAGTAAGTAACTTAGCTAGTTAGTACCTACAGAGTATTATTATAAAAATGGGAAATATCTCTGCTTTCACACACAGACGAAATCCACTGATTCTTGTGACCAGTGTCGTAAGGGATATTTAAAAAAAATATATCTTATTTCGGAGAGAATTAATTCAGTGATATTTTTTTATCGTGATGTTCGCCACAAAATTCGTGATGATACAGATTGTACTTTGTATGAATGGTATTTTTTTAAAATGTTTTCGTGTATTAGTATAATATTTAAGTAATATAATTTTATAATGGTTTTATTTTATTTAGTAAAGGCTGCTTTAAAACAGTGGTCAATAAAATATAAATGTTTTATTTATTTAATTAAAAAATTATAATGACATTATGTTATAAATCGAAACAAACGTCTTTTCTAAGATTCGAGAAATATTAAAGACTTATTTAAAAGCCGAACTAAATTAATTATTTTAAAAGACAATTCTCATAAGAAGCACTTAAGGTGATTTTATTGTATTAAATACATAAAATTAATTCTCATTCCGTAATCACAAATATATGAAATTTGTAATAAATATAATGATACCAATTCGTCAGAGGTTTTTTTCTAGCGAAGCAGTTATTCAAGTCCACAAAATAGAAAAAAAATAGCTTCACTTGTACACTACATTTCGCTTTTCCAGTAAAACGAATTAATTTTTTTACTTATTGTGAATAATAAAAAAGGCTTTTTTTTCTCTTTTGTGGCATGATAGTATAAAAATTAAAAGGAAGAAAGCTCCATGTAATTTGTTTTAATTTTCTTAAGAAAAGCAATTTAAAAGAGCTTTAAAACAATATATTTTTTCCAACACATTTTAATGTGTTCACCATATCAATATAATGTTTATAGTAAAAACGATCTGAAAGAACGAACGAACCACGAATTTTAATTAATTTTAGACAGTATTTCGTGGGATTTTACTTTTCGTCTCATGAAATGAACATTTTTAGACTATTTGTTTTGTATGTGTAATAAAAAGAGCAACATTACGAAGTATTTCAACGGTTTGATCAATTTAGTTTAGGTTAAAATTTGATAATTTTATTTTTAAATTTAATCATTAAAAATATCCTGCTGGGGCTGCATTAGGTTTGCGATATACATGTTACCGTAATCTCTTAATGATGATATGCATAAATTGAAAATACTTCATGCTTAAAAAATAACTTAAGTTACCTTAAAACATGCAATTGACCATAGAACCCTTAACCATGTTTTCTGTAATTCAGTGATTGAATTCACAAAGCACTCTCACCTGGTTTGGTTGCATTGCCTTTACCTTAAAAATACTATTGGATTACCTTGTCATTAGTTACGAATATTTTTTTATTGTTTGAATTAAATTTGATTTTGTTTATATCATGAAGTGATTTCATCCAGTATTTAGAACTACAGAAGTAGACATATAACTCGCGGTTTGAAAAACGTCTCAACGTGTAAAGAGGTAACAGCATTTGCACACATCTTACGTGTGTGAGTATTCTTGGCAAGGAAACTCTTTTACTAGACTTGGACTCATATTTTTAATTTCTATCGATAATCGAATGTGAAACCCCTGGGTCAAGCGTCTTACCAACAAGACCACGGATTGTAGTGATGATTTTAGTTTACAACTTGATATTTTGTAACATAAACTGTTTTTGTTTGGAGTAGCCGCATTGGTTTTAAGTGTACATCGTATTTATTTTATTGATTTTACATAATATGTACAAATACAAACGGTAAATGCTTTCATAAAAACTTATTTGCTAATTTGCAAAGATTGCGAAACATAAAATTCCAGCTTACATATTCACAATAGCCTTACTTAATCGTAACTATCAATGTAATTGAATTAGAAAATACAAAAGTTACGTAATAAGTGTTATCGTTACTATTACAAATAAATCTGAAAATAGAACCTTGTTACCTGGAACCACAACAAATACAACTGTAATTAAGTTATTTAGTTAAAGATAATGACTAGGGTAGAAGAATAGCTAAATATTTTATTTAAAGATTATTCAAAATAAATCATTACTGGGAAGCAGAAACATAGACGCCCACTCTAAGGGGGCTCAACCGCATACTTTCCCCCCTAGAAAATTCCAGAGGGGGGGTGGCTAACCCAAAAGTGGGGGGTAAAAAGTGTAAGATATGCAGACAATAGACAAATCACAAAAAAATATAGAACACTTTCTTTGTTTTTGGACAACCTCATACTACCGACGCAAATTCGCTGTCAAAAAGTGCTCATAATAAAAGCACGTTAGTGTCAGTACTTAATACGTGTATTTTGAGGAGTTTCTGTGAATTTCCACATTCCTGGACTTTACTTAGAGGGCTTTTTTATCTGAATTTATTTACGTCCTTTTTAATTTTATTTATTTATTAACACTTCATTATATAAAAAAACAATTTGATGATAAACCAGATAAAAGATAAAATACCAGATAAAAGTAAATAAAGCATGTGACATGCTCGCAAAAAAAATCAAATGGTTACGAAATCAACGAACATATACATAATTAAAGTAAAAGTTAGATATCATCAATCAAACTGGTTCCAGAGTCTCACTCCATGGACAGTAAATGATGACGTAAAAAAGGAGAGCGGCGAACTGGGAAGGCCAATAAACAATCCCTGTTTGAGCGTAGCGCTAGTCCATGATCGGAAAGACGTTGAAAAATTTCGTCAGGTAAGAGGGAGTTCTTCTCTTATCATGCCGAATCCTTTGTGCCTAACATGAATTATTGGTGCGCTATTAGAGTGACAGGTTTTACAAAATATCGCTATTTGAACACATATTAGATTTATTTAGTAGTTTACGTCTAAGAAGCTGTGCATTTTTTTGTTTCTTAAGAGTACATATAACTTTTTAGCTTTTTTTATTTTTTATAAAAAGCTGCAAGATATAGTGACATCATTTCAGAATACCTCAAGATCACTGGGTTGAAAATATATTTTGTTAGAATGAGAATAATAGGAAATAATAAAAATTAAAAGAAGGTATTTTTCTTACACTAACAAATGGAGCATCTCAATGGGTTGACTACAAAAAAATTACTATCTCTATAAAAACGTGAAACCAAAAATGAATTATTACAAATTATTAAAAATGTAATTGTGAAAAGTCTTTAAAAAAATAAGGGAGCATGGTTTCATATAATACGAAAATTCTATTCTCTCTGCTCGCCCCAATAGCACTTTTCTTATTAAACTATTTCTTCCCGTTGATGGTTGAAAACCACTGAATTAGACCATCGGTAAACATTTTCCTCTTGATTTTTCTGCGGTGCTGTTTTTCCATGGATCGCTTGGCCAGGTTCGGCAAACAATTTGGTGTGGTTCGTTAGCATCGCTTTTATGTCGGTATCCAAAATAAATTCCCTAGAGCAGATTTTATTTCAACGTAGTTTTCACAAAATCGCGTAAAATATTCGATTTTAGGGCTCATTTCACTAAATACATAAACTCGGATATTTTTTTCGAAAAGGAAAATGAGGATTTAAAAAAAACCCAACTAGATTTTTTAGAAGGGAATTCTTTGCGTGCTTAAATAATACTCACCTGTATGAAGTAAATACATACTATTAACAAAATGGAAGAGGAGGAAAAATGACCTTTTGTCATTGCGTATAGCGAAAATAAGTACAATGGAAATGATGGTACGGGTAGATGATTTTCAACGAAGTATATTCCTTTCGCGACTTTTTAAGATCATGTCTGAGGTATTACTTTCTTTCTATTGTCGTTGACAGAAAATCAGAAACCAGAAGTGTTGCCATTTGCAATATGCGCGATGGAGGACTCATTAATTTAATCGTTTTTCTGAAAAAAAATTGAACACGGTCTGTCAAGAACATGCAGTACGCCGACTTTCTCATTTTGCTAAATATCTGCAACAAATGTCAGATACATAGATGGGAGTCTATGACAAACTTGATCTTAAATGAAATAAATATTTCCAAGATTTTAATAAATGGAAACCTCCATGTAAACATCAATGTAAATGGACAAATCATAGAATCAGTGCAGCGTTTTAATTAATTAAGTAGCATTGTGAATGACAAAACTAACATAAATGACGAGATTCAGAATTGATTAAGGACAGCTTCGTACGAGAATGTATGATAATCACGATCTTATACTGAAAACCAAAACGGTATCTATAAAAAATGTAACCATCCCATCTCTGATATATGAATGTGAATCATAGGTTGCCTACAGACGACATATTAGGGCCACTTAGTTTGTGTAGCATCTGCATCCTGTAGGAAATATCATGTATACATCGGGTAGCTGTCAATGATTTATCACACGGTCCAGATCTCTCCGAACTTTCTTGCCTGAAAATCGTTTCTCCTAGGTTTCACTTGTGCATATCATATATTATGCAGAGCATTTTCCGCATTTGATACTATTCAGAGCGGACCACTGCTTCCGACGTTGGGAAACCCCAGGCAACAACACCGCTCAAAATATACTATCACTGATTTGAATACCGTGCACGGAAAATTTGATGATAATTTTGATTTTGGTGGATATGTCCGCGATTGGTTTATTTAACTTTAAATAAAAAAAAATACTTCAAATATTTAGTCTTGCACCATTGTCTAAGATCACTCGCATACGTTGTTTGAAATCACTCCAAAAGCTTAGGAATCCATTGAAATCCAATATACAGTTTTCCTTAACTTAAAAAGTTCATACTTTAGAGACATAGAAAAGACTTATGGAATAGTTTTTGGTATTGATGAGTTTACTTACGTACGAAGGTTCTCGCAATCGTATGAATAAACTGGGTACACATAATGATTTTATTTAGATTTATACTTCCACACTCACGATACTCGGCCAGCTAACCCATTTCCACTCCCAACTGTAATTTGATTGGTATGTGATGAAAAAACCGTGAACGACCCCCGTGGCCAAGTTAGTGAGACGTTTGGGTTCCTACCCGGGGGGTGCAAATTCGGATGATATTGGAACCCAGATTTAAAAAAAAAGGATTTCTAATCTGGACTTCTTTAACATATTTATGATTGGTAGGAAGAGCCCCAATGCGTTGGACTGACCAAATGAGAATTATGACAGGACTGACATTAACAACTGCTCTTCAAACTGCACAGTGCATGGGCGGATGGATGGAGAGAAGTCGTCAAGGGCAACCATGGTAGTCATGATGTTTATTTATGAGCTTCACGACAGGGTTATGAAGCCATGCAGGTCGAAGGAGCATTTATTTATCTCTATTGATGTTGGGATGGTTACGCATAATGTTTGTTTTTGAAAACAACTTATTTATTTCAACAGAATATCTTTAGTTCATAGCAACATACATATTTGTTAAGAATAATAACAAAAATACAATATAATATACTATGTGAGTGTTTTATTAACAGATATTTAGGAATACGCTTAAAAATCACAATAAAAAAATTCCTTCTTCTTTATTTACTAAAAATAGCTTTCATGTAAATAAAAATAGCTTTCATGTAAATAAAAATATCTTCATTATATGATTAATTGTATATTGCACAAAGGATATTTGTCAAAAATTTGGTAAAATAAAAGAATAAAATGTTGACATTTCAAAGTCTGGATTTGTATTACACTTTCATTGCATACAGTACAACTTATTGTCATCTATTCTTACTAAAGAAAAGATCTTAAAGAAGTTTTAAGTGAAAATGAAACTTTAATTCCTTTGAAAAATATCTGAGTTCTAGCTGGAATGGAATCCGCAATATCCGGATTGAAAAACAAGTGTGTTTGTTACCAATTACGCTACGGAGATCGTCAAATTATTAAAATAAAAAGCTTAAAATTTATAGTCAATGCATGCATAAATATTATAGTTAAAACATAATAAAAATAGACGTTACAATTCTTTATACATATTTATGATTTTTTTTAAGTTTTCCGACTTTAACGGTTAAGAATAAAATTCATTTCAAATTATAATTTTATTCTCATATATTTCCCTCATCTAAAATTTCCTTAATATCAGTGTACCCTATTTATTTCCTTTGAAATTAAATGTTTTCTTTCTTCACCATTAATATTAATGAAAATTATTATTTTATTCCAACATTATGTTTTTAAATTGTCTGCGTTATGTTTTTAAAGTTAATTTAAATGATTCATATATAAGTTATTTCATTTTTATTTTTCGTGTCGACTACACCAGATATATATGTACATATATCGTATCAGTCCAGAAAAAAATAATCTGCTATGCCATTAGGACTTTCTTTCAGCAAAACTTCTTCCGAGCAACTAATGGGGTACAACGACCAAGCAAACCATCAGCTGCGATATTGATTGAATGCATGCATAGTTTTGATGTTCAAATTTGATTGGAGGACTTTAAATCTTTCCTTAAAAAATAAATCTTTTAAAATGTATTATTGTGCTTAATTACTAAATATAAATATTACTTTGACATAAATTTTACCTTAAAAATCAAATGTTTTATTTATTTGGCATATACAATTATGAAAATGAAAGGAATATCAAATGATCTCAACGTCTGATATTATAAAGCGGAGAGCATTTTAAAGTAGCATTCCATATTTCACGGGCACTAGCACGAGCATGCACAAAGCTCTATTTAAACATAATCCACGACGATTTCATACTTCAGAGTCCTCATATGAAAATAATCCGCTAAAATAAGATAAATGCATTCTGAAAATACACGGTGATCTTTAAATTTTGGAACATTTCACAAAAAAAATTCTAACAGGAAAAAAAGAATACTATATAGGATAATCATTTACTTTTAAAGTAAAGTTTTTTTGATTCCTCAAGCGCTTGGCTGAATGGTTATATAATTTATGTTTTTTGTATAACAGTGTTTAAAGTTAAGTATAAATGTATGACATTGATTAAATTATTATCATTTATCACACGCACTCGTAAGATTCGTATTATCACATAATTTGATCATTAAATATCAGTTTTAAATGACATAATACATTTTGATGTATAATATGTATTCATTTAAAGTATTTTGTATTTCACCATTATTTATACAATTTACATTGAAACTGGCAGATTAACTGTTGTATGTTCAATATTTTACTCTATTGAAAAGTTAACATTCCTGAATTATTTTGCCTTTCAATATGAAACTGCCTTGAAATTCATGATTTATTTGAAACAGTATATTTAAGATACGTTCATTTATCAAAACGTTAACTTTGTTAAACTTCAAATTAAAAAAAAAGATCCAACTTATTGTTCTTTAATAACTACGATACACGTTTCTACTTCTTATTTGTATAGCTCGAAAAAGATCCAACTTATTGTTCATTAATAACTACGATACACGTTTCTACTTCTTATTTGTATAGCTCGAAAAAGATCCAACTTATTGTTCTTTAATAACTACGATACACGTTTCTACTTCTTATTTGTATAGCTCGAAAAAACGACTTTTGATAGGAGATAAAAAGACTTAAACAGTTATAAAAAACCATAAAATGTTGATATACAAAAATGAACCAGTTCACAGTTATCAATAACTGACCGAGTTAAAAAAAAATTCTCCAACACCTTTAATGGAAAGAAATAAGGCTTTCACCCATGGTTCTATCTCACATTTTTATGTATACACCTTAAGCGTTTAATGTATACACCTTGGCTATTACACCTTAAGCGTTAGAAGAGGTCTACACACCAGTTTGTACATATACAAGTTATTAAAAATACTAGCAAACCCCTTTTTGATTGAAAAACTTTTATAATATGCACCCGACAATAATTTACGCCATATCATATATAAAGTATTAAGTACCGTATTCACGAACTGGGTTATAAAAAGAGTCGCAACGTGAACATAGGAAGAGTCTTAATTTCTAGTCAATAATATAACGTGTTTTATTCCTGATTTTTTATTTATTTTCCACCAACCCTTCCTATTCCTGTGATTGATGATATCTCCCTTTATATGAAAAGGAATGTTCGGGTGATTGCCCATCGTTGTGGGGTTTGTGGACGTATGCTCACGTATGTGTTCATGTATTCAGTGGGAATGGATAGCACTCGTAATTCGAATGGTTTTTGAGACCATGTAAATGTTTAATTTACTTTTCTCTGGTTGGTTGGAAGAGATCGCCGCCTGGCAATAAGCCCGCCAAGATTGTATTTGCAATAAAAATGTTAAATAAATAAATTATATAAGATATTGTTGAACGAATTTACCAATATATCTTCTACTGTATATCTCGGTGGATAAATTGAGCTCTTGAATTAACGGTATAGCTAAACCCCTTCAATGGGAAACACGAGTAA